>JANEYF010001586.1:0-74025 GCA_029963845.1 Rhamnusium bicolor
ATAATCCAATACCAACTAAATATTTTCCAAAATAATTCTTGTTCACTTACCTAAAGGTAGCATTGGTTGCGATTCACAATAAACTCTAGGACAATAACCGAAATCTCCAGATTGGTACTTCTCTATCATTTGAGCAATTCCACGATTTGTTAAAATATACCTAGCATGAATTAATCCATATAACATTTCTGCGGCTTGTTCGATTAAATCGGACTGATTTGGATTATCATCTAATTCATCATCTATAAATAGAAAGTAAACAGTAATTAGTTGGTAATTAAAAACAACACATAGGTACTTAACTACAGGTTAAACTACTCTGTTATAATAACTATATAAGTAAAGCAATTTAAATACACTTAATTCAATTTATTATGTACTATTTAAAATGAATAAATTATATCTAATAATAGTGAGTAGACCAATTCATTTAAATGTTAACCTTGTAGTTTTTTACACAACAAATCTCCAAGTACTACACTAACCTGGTTCTAAATCTAATATCATATCCAATGCTTGTCTATAATGTGGTACTTGTTCATTTAAACCCGTCAAATTAAATTTATCTTGTATATAATCTTCATCAACCTAAAAATGGGTGTTATGGGTAAAAAATCCGTTTTATTATCTATTTCATTTTTGTACATACCTCGCAGAAGAATTCATTTCCTCTTAGTCCACAGAACCATGAAATCCATGATACCTCCTCAGAGCTGCTCATTTTTCTACAAATTAATTTATTTATCAATAAAACAAGAAATTTGCCAGGAAAAATGGGTGTACAACCCTATGTTTAGATTGGTTTTTTTGACATTTGCACAAGACTAATGTCAATTTTTTAAGGTTTTTCAGCAAAACTGATGTCTCCAATTTATGACAAACGCGAAAACAGCCGTTTAGAACACTTATAAGTAATAAATTTTAATTATTTTACCTTTTGTACCTTGATTAGCTACGCTTACGCTACTTCATCTACGCGAAAAGGAAATCGACTCTGTAGTCATCTAACGATTCAATACTAAACTAAATAATGGAGGCAAATTCAAAATAATGTTTCTCAGACTAGAAATGTATTTATATTTATTTTCTTTGATGATTCTGATTGAATATAAATAAAATATTCGAAAAGATTTATTTGTGATTTATCGCAGTTGACTTTGGACTAATCGAAAAATCTAAAAAATACCACACGAACTGTGATGTAAATATAGAGAGGCAGAGAATAGTAAAGACAAGACAACCAGAGATTCCTAATGTTTTTTCTCTTGAAAGATGAATAAAAATTAACGGTGAATAAGTTTTGAAGAAAAATCTGTATTCTTTACAAATTGTTAGGTATGTAAATGCACATTTTTTTGAAATATTACTATCTACAGAATATTTTTACAAGCAGGTAAATTATGAATAAATGAATGCCTCGTTCAGAATTATCATGTGACATTTTTAAATCATCATCACATAAATGGTAGCCATAGGTGATCGAAATTCGATAGGTAAGTGCTGGTTAATTTTTTGTAAATGCTTTCTAGTCGCTAGACCAAATGACTTCAGAGAAGTCATTGCGCCAGACAGTCTGGACGCCATAATGCCCATGAGGTTTTATACATAAGTATTTACATATTCCAATTTCGTTTTAAGAAATAAAAATAGAAAATAGACTTTTCCTTAATTTGTTCTTACTTGGATGCTGGATGTAAAGCATAAGCATTAATAATCAGGACCGGCCTGGAGACTATTTGCGCCCTAGGCGATAATTAATTTTTTGCGTCCCATTTTTATTTTCGGGAACTGTATACCTATGTATATGGACACACTGAGACATGTAATGTTTACAAGTTACACAGCAAGACGAATATATATTTTTTTAGATTTTGGCTACCAGCCCCCTCTTATGATAAGTATTCATTTGCTCTGCTAGCACATGATAAAATTTTGAGAATAGAAAATTCCAATAACAAAACAAAAGAAACATGGAGTATTGTGATTAAAAAACTAGGTAGAAACACAAAGAAAAGTAAAGATATTATTTTAAATGTTAACAAGAATATTATTCCCGGCAGCATATGTCGCTTCCGCATGTAAAATTTCCAGTTCTACCGACCAACATCTAATTTTAATTGCTAGAAGAGGTTTCACAAACAGTAAAAAATCGTAAAAACAAAAAATCTGGTGGTCCTAACGGCCTAACAATACAAATAATAGAACTCGTAACTTCTCGTAATATACCTAGATCTATTATGTCATTAATTTTATTTCAAGGTTGACAATGACAACTATTATGTTTGATAAGTGACATTTCTTTAATAAAATAATCAAAATGGTTTACAGTGAGGAAGATAAAAACCAAATATTTATACAAAATAGATAACAAAGATTTATTTAGTAAATTTAAATATAAATAAATGCTAACTCATAAAAGATGTTCGATGTGTCCACCATTATTGTCAATGCATAAATGATAACGTCTTCTTATATTTATAATTGCACCGGAAGTGGCTTTATTATTTACACTCAGATTGTTTATTTCAAGTCGAATCCTGTCTTTAATGACTTGAACACTATTATTATTATTATTATTGACAATGTCTTTTAGAAATCCCCAAAAATATGAATCCATAGGGGTCAAACCCGGACTGTTAGGTGGCCATTTAATAGGTCCATTATTCCCTATCCATATTGGTAATACATTATTCAAATGATCTCAAACGGGTAGGACACTATACGGAGTTGCCCCATTCTGCATCCAAATCATATCATCAAGTGCGGCTTCCGGAAAATTCTGCAAAAGAATATTTTCTGCTTCTGAGATAATTATTTCCTGATAGGTAACTCCAGTTAAAGTATAATCATAAAATATAGGCCCAACAATTTTGTTTCTGAAAATTCCACACCAAACCAAACGCTAACAGTTTTTCTTCCCGATTTCTTTATTTATTTTACCAATTTTTTCTGTTGTGCTTGTTTTCTCACGACCTTCGATTTTTCATATTAAAAACTCCTGCCGTAGAAAAGGATGATTCATCAGTTCATAATATTTTAGGAAGTACGTACTATATAGGTACATATTATGTTCTGTTTTGTTTTTTTTTGCTTTTATTTTTTATATCCTTTACTACACATATATTTACACAGTGACTTGACAAATGTATAAAATTTGTATCGTTAATAATTGGTGAATGAAATTATCTATCTATCTATCCTATCTATCTATCTACAGTGGTTTTGTTAAATTCTAAGCGGTATCGGGGGATTCCACAAGGTTCCACCTTAGGACTGTTTATTATAGTGTTTTCGTAATTATATAGCAGATCAGTGGCGGCTGGTGAAATTTAGGCCGTTATATCTATTGGAGCATGGGACTCAAGCGATACTTGCGATTGAAATTTGCGAAAAAAAATTTTACGAAATTGTTATTTTTTAAACAATTTGTAAAATATTTGCCAAACATTTTTTTCTGTATTAGGTGGAAATTATATCGATAGATCCCAAATTTAATAAAAAAATATTGCTTTTTCATAAAATTATATCGTTTTGAAATTTTATTTTAGAATCATTTTTCAATGCGCAAATTTGAAAAAGGTGCAACTATGTAAAAAAATCAATATTTTTGATGAAATTTGAAATCTGTCGATGTATTTTCGGCCTGATTCTGAAAAATAATGTTTTGCAAATATTTTAAAAATTGTTGAAAAAATAACTACAATTTTTTAAAATTTCTCGCAAATCTTAGTCGCAATTTTCTTTCTGCAAATCTTCATTTAGTCTTGATAATAACGCCTTAAAGTATCACTTGGGTCCCATGCTCCAGTACTAAGATATGACAGCCTAAATTTCACCAGCCGCCACTGTAGATAACTTACTGTTACTCAAGCTACGCAACATTTTGTGCAAAATTGAAAAATAAAAGTATAAGTAAGCAAAAATTAATCAAATTTTCAAACAATTAATTAATTTACTAACAAAGCAGCGTTGACTTTATGGGAACTTTACAATAAATAATAATTTATACCTATCTGGGGAAATGTAAAATTGATAATTATATACCTACATAATTTAAAAAAATATTTTTAATAAATGCTAAAAATATTCACATTAGATAGAATAAAAAAATTATATTAGCACTATTTATTAAAAAAATTACAACAAACTTTATAAATAAATCTATTTAATAGGTATTAATTCGTCAAATGTTCAAAATTCATTTGATTGGAGACCCATTCTTTTTACACGTTTCAAATAATAGTTATTTTTTAAAATAATATCATTTTTAAAAATTCCTGCTTTGTGTTAGTTCTTATACGTAACTATTTTTTATTATTATTATTTGAAAATGATATAAAACTAACATTAGGCAAGAAGATCTGAAAATTCTATATGATTATTTAAAGAAAAACTCAAGAAAATACGGGCATAGTAGCATTCATATTTTAATGTAAAAAAAAAAAATTGAAAGAATAGTAACCTCCAAATCGAATCTGACGCTAGAATCGTAATCCATCTTAAGTTTTGCCAATATTTACAGGAATATAGATAATTTATAAATTACAAACTGAGCGCAAAAGCTAAGTAGGCATTGAAAACAATGAAACATCATGCTAGTGTCAATCTGAACTGTAACAACAACAGTTCATTAAATTATAAACTGAACGAAAAATGCCAAGTAGGCATTGAAAACAATGAAGCATCATGCAAGTGTCAATCTGAACTGTGATAATAGTTTGTTGCTTAGTTTATTGTTTTCGAGAGAAATATATTTATTGTCATCGAGAGAAAATGCTCATGATGTTAGGTTTTATATACTAATGGTGTATCTCAATAATAATAAAAACACAAGAGCTTCAGTGAGATACTATACGAGACTTTATCCAGATCGTCCCGTCTCAAGTCGAAAAACTTTTCAACGCGTGTTGATCAAGATGAAGGATGAATACATTGAAAAACACGAAAAATTTAGTAATATTGAAGACCGTAAGTTAAATATTTTTTTTGTATGTAAGAATGAAAGAGGTCCATAAGCAATATCTTAAGAGCTTTCGATATTTCTTATTCGATAGCAACAAGAACTTTTCACAAATATAAACATAAAGCTCAAAAACCAAGTGTGTTGAAAAATTATGTCCAAATGATAAAATCATGAGGGGAATATTTTATCAAGATATGCTTGAAAAGCATAGAAAAGAGCCACCAATATATTCAGTTATATTTTTTGTGGCATATTGAGTGACTGAACAAGAAAATACCTTATATTTGTTCTTTTGCTTATTAATAATATTAAAAAACTGAAAATATTATTTTTTTTAGTTTATTTTGCTATTCCTGTTTTTGCCAATTCCACATACTTAGTTACCATAAAATTTAATACATTTATTTTTTATTTTCTTTATTTTATGTATGAAAAGAGAGTTGCTCATTAATTATTTATCAATCGTCCTTAAAATCGTCTCCGGAATCCAAAAATGTAATAATATACAGGGTGTTCTATTTAAAATTTCAAAGTTGGGGTCATTTTCGGGTAAACCGGAAGTGATGAAAAAGTGTTAAATAATGAAAAATTGGTCGTTTTTGGTATATATTATCCCGGCCAAATTTAAGACTTACATTTTGAAAACTATGGAAACTATGGCTTGTTTAACGATTCCGTTGACACCTGGTATAGGGAGTTTCATTTAAATTAAGTTGATTACTAATCAGCCAAAACGACTGGAAATATTTTTTGAATATGCAATGATGAATTCTGAGAAACCTTTTAGTTCATTTTTATTTTATCTGTAATAGTTACAGAGTTATGGAACAAATATGCACTAGGTGGACACAAGGGCATATAAATATATTCGAGTTACGGAGAATTTTGAGATATAGAAGTTCGAGTTATACAAGTTCGACTGTATACATATTTTTTTTTTTTCAAATTATCACTGTTATTAAATATTTTGACATATTAGAAGAAATAATACAAAATTACGTAGAAAATCTTTGAATCTAATAATAAGAACTATCTGGCAGAATGGAGCCCCTTTTCCACAATATTCAGAGGATAAGACTACTGTTGAACCAGAATATCAACGAATGGATAGGTAGAAAACGGTCTATAAGATGGCCCGCTAGAAGTCCATATTTCACACCACTTGATTTTTATGAGGCTATTGAAAAATAAGTTTACAAAAAAGATTTGAGAGCATTGAATTGATTGAAAAGTCATTAGAGTAGATTACATCAATACGAATATCTTGAAAAATTTATCCAAAAATTTTTATTTGGAAATTAACTTATGTCTAAATATAATGATGGTTATCATATAGAACAATAATTATTGTAATTTTTTTCTCAAGTTTTTCAATCTCTCTTATTTTCTGTTCAAAATAATGTTATTTGTAACGGTGTTTCATTATTTTCAATGCATATTTAACCTTTTGCACTCTATAATTTATAAATTATCGATATTCCTGTGAATATTAGCAAAACTAAGGAAGATGACTATACTGTTGAAATAAAGAATTAAGGATTGCGATTTTTGTGTCATTTAAAAAATCAAGTATCACCTTGTAACTCATTCCATTCTTTTTTTTTAATACGACATCTGAAATCTTCCAAGAAAATGATTTCACATAGTATTCTAAATTTCCGAATCGGTCCAGATATATCCAAGTTACAGGGGTGGGATTTACGATAAATAATCACACAATCATCATTGATGTATTAAATACCTTTAAAATCGTCACAGACATAAAAAAAATTAAGGTGATCTTTCTTCCTGTTACGGGATGGCCATTGTAATGTCACAACAACTGTTGAGGTTGTCAGAGAGAAGATTTTAAGGCCATATGATTCTTTTCTTTTTAATTTTAGACTGGATCTGTTGTGGCCTTTGGCATTTAAAAACTGAATTTTTCTGTATAATTACCTTCAACAATTTTTGAGAACTTGGAGTTCAAAAAGTAGTAATATTTACTATTGTGTAAAGAATAGGTTTCGAGAGATGTTTTCAAACTGTTTAAAATTTATTGAAACTTTGTGCAAAAGTGCGGTCGTGCCTACCACAATTGTTTGTCAGCTCATGCGACTTTTGCATTTTATATTTCTCTAGTTACTTTTAAATAACAGTAAAATGATATCAGGTTGTTGACAGGTGAATTAAAAAAAAACAAATGTTTGTTAGTTCCAATATCAAGTTAAAAGAGTTCACCAATTCAATCCTTAACGTCATTAATGGAAAGAACTTTCTATGGTGTTTAGTTAGTTATAAGACTAGTAAGGTTTTTATTCAATTGGTTAATGTGAAAATCAAAAGTATTCGAATTACGTTAGGCCGCCCGGCGCATTCGCCAAAAGCACGTAAAAATTCAAAGTTTACAGTTGAAGGGCTCGGTGCAAAAACAGGTCAGCTCCATGTTTTTTAAATTTCCAGTACTACCAAGAAACTATTTTGCGGGGTATACAATGCCAAAAGTTTACCGAAATTAGTTTTAATATGTAAAAATCACTAGGAAACATGTTTTTTAGTAAAAAAATATTTTTTATTAATAAGAAACTATTTTGCGAGGTGCGAGTATACAATGCCAAAAATTTAATGATATTAGTTTAAACATGTAAAAATCACTACATGTATTTAGTAAAAAAATATTGTTTTTGTATTGATAATTTTTAAGTAAAAAAATATTTTTTGTCAGTTTTTTGCCCCAAAATAAAAACTTGACAAATCAAATGTATTAAAATGTAGATTCATTAATCACCAAACAGTAAAAGTAAAAAATACATATTTTTATAATGTTAATACATTTCATCTTCAACATCGTCGTCGTCGTCGGTATCAGATTCTTCTAAAGGTATTTCTGGTCCAACATCATTCGTTACAATATCGTAAAACCATATATCATTTTTTGCACGTAATTATTAGCCAGAAGAGAAACGTTTTCAAGTTTATTTTCTTAAGGGGCCTAGTCGGGAAAAAGCTTCGGATAGCTGTGTCACTCTCTAGAAAGTTTTTATACATGCGCCGCTGAATAATTTTGCTCTTGACTATACCTTTACTGGACGTTTTATTCACCGACTTCATTGAGGTGCGATTCCCGATAGAGGTAACACTTCCTTGCTCCACTTGTAGTGACAAAGATACTTATTTAGAAAATTCTTTTTAACCAAATAGTACGAAATAAAAGTTTGAAACTTGCTGAGCATAATTATGAAGATTCATTCTAGATGACATGTATAAATTTTACCTCGAATTTTACCGATTGATATCATAATTCAGGAGCTAATCACGTCCAAATTTCACTTATATTTACAATATAAATTTTCCCTACATAAAGTGAAAATAAATTAAAATAGATATACATGTACACTTTCAACTACTGATCCTCCAAATTTGGTGTAATTTGACCAAACCGTATGGAAGAAATAAATTTTGAAAAAATTACCTTACAAACACTGGTTCGAGTAGCCCTCTTAATGGGTAGGTGGTAACTAACATATAGCTTTTCAGGTGGTAGAGTTAATGTAGCTGAAGTTTTCTTAAAAATAAACTCAGAAAATATTATAATACCAACAGTGATATTACATTTTATGACATTTCTTTCTTCATACTTAACCGGACAGCTCCGGAGATGGCCCGTTTTTGCCCCGAAAAGGTACTGAGCCAACTCCATTCGTAATAAAGTATCACATTATACTATAAGTCCCGATGCCATCTGTTATACTAAAAAGACGCTTAATGCTTATAATACACTTAAATCCACTCGAAAAGTTGTTTTCGATTAAAAGATAACTGGACACACACACACACACACACACATACACACAAACACTACACGAAATTTTCATTATTTGCATCAAGAAGGCATACGCCGTATTTGAAATAAAATTTTAAAAGAAATAGCATATTATTTTATTGGGCTATCGATTTATAAATTATAAATAACAAATAAAAAACGTATACAGTGTGTAAATTCTTTATTTCTTAAACCAAAAATATTTAGAAAAAAATCCTCAGACAAGTCGATTTTTAATATTAATTGCGCACCTTAACCCTTTTTTTCGGTTATGGCGTCATCACTGTCTGTTATGACGTTATCGATATTTCCTTTAATGGAACACCCTGTATATTTCTCCCTTTTTGGAGAAATCAACAGCTGATTCCCAAAAAAGGTATCATTCTTAGGGTCTAAAATTGATAAGTTGAAAGATAAGGCCATTTTGAATATAAGCATTTACTAATTTTTCATGTTTTGCTTGAACAATTAAGTCACTAGAACTAACGGTTAGTTAATAAAAAAATACTTAGTAAATGTTCGAACTGTAGTACTTGTTGTAGCTGACAGTATCATAAATGATGAATAAAGTGTTGCTGAATCTTGTTTATAGTTTCCTGAGAAATGTTGTTTATTTCTGTTTTAATTCTCTCTTTTAATTCAATAATGTTTTCTGGTTTGGTTTTATAAACTAAGTTTTTTAGAAGGCCCCACAGAAAATAATCTAATGGATTGAGTTCCGGTGATTTTGGTGGCCATTCGATGGGTCCGCGTCTACCAATTCAGAAATATTTGGTCAAGAGACCTTCGAACGTCTGCTGCAAAATGGGAAGGCAGACCATCCTGTTGATACCACAGGCTTTCGTCAATATTTCCAGGATTAATTCTACTGGGGAATAAATTTGATAACAGTTCCATCGAAAAAATAGGGTCCAATGATTCTATTTCTTACAATTCCCGCCCACATATTTACCTGTTGTGGATACTGTGTGTGCTGCTCCCGCATCCATCGAGGGTTGTCCCATGCCCAGTATCTACAATTCTGACGAATCACTTCACCATTTAATTTGAAAGTGCATGCGGAGAAAATAATATTTTTTATGAGAAGAGGATCACCATTCAACAAATTCATCATTATTTGCACAAAATTGTATCCTCCGATCTGGATCAGCATCACTTAGTTCTTGCACAAACTGAATCTTAAAGGGATGCCATTTTTCTGATTTTAATACTATACGTACTGACGTTTTATTAACTTTATAATCGCGACTAACCTGGCGAACGCTGATATGTGGATTTTCTTCAACAGCCAGTAAAATATTTAATTTTGTATCCTCGTCAACACCTGGGCGATCTGTTTTGGATACATCTTCCACCGTACCAGTCTCTCTCATTTTTTTTTTCAATTTTACTCACTGTCGTTTGAGTTATGGGTCGTTCTGGATATTTAGCATTAAATAAATTACATACCTCTTGTTGAGTTCGCATTTTATCACCATACCCATTCATCGTAAGTAAGAATTTCGATTCTATGCTTTACACATACATACAATCATATTATAAATTAAAATAAATCGACAATAATTATTGAGAAACCACTACTGGGGTAAAGTATAATTAACTAATTTACTATCAAAGACGATAATGCTATAACAAAAAAAAAAAAACAAAAACTAGCCTACTTCAAAAATTAATAAAAACCGTGTTTATTTTACTTTCTTTTACTTGTTTTTTTTTAAATGGCCGTATCTTCCAACTTATCAATTTTAGGCCCTAAGTATTTGGAAACAGCTGTTGAAGCAAAATCCGAAAATAGAGAAATATACAGGGTGTTCTATTTAAAACAAATATCGATGACGTCATAACGGAAACAGTGATGACGCCATAACCAAAAAAATAAAGGATAAGGTAAGCAATTGAAATTAAAAATCGACGTGTCCGAAAATTTTTTCTAAATGTATTTGGTTTAAAAAATAATGAATTTATTCCATACTTTATGGACACAATGTTATGCATGGTTTCCAGCGCCTAGTCAAACACAGACGCTATTGACATACGTTCGTGCGGATGGAGATTATAATATTTTCATGAAGGTATATAATGTCAGTGAGAGGTTCTTACTCTTCGCTGCCCATAACTTTTTATTTTTAAAATACGCCTTAATATTTACATTCCGTCGCACAGTGCAGCGATCTTATGGGGCAAATGGACAAAAATCAGAACTCAAAAAAAATCAGTAGTATCATATGATTTATTTACCATAAAATTGTCCGACATTAGTCTACATTTACATCCACAAATATTTATTTTACAATGTAAGGTTAGTAAAAAAAATAGTGCATGTAAACGTGCATGTATATAATACCATAAAATATTATAAATTATACTTTATATTAGAAATGTTGACAGAGAAAGAGATGTAAAAGTATACTTAGGATCCAGATATATTTACATAATATAAACAAAAGAATGTCCCATGTCTATTCTGCCCCTGAATCACTTTCACTGTTATCGCTAACTTCAAGAGGAGTTGTGATATTATATGCTGTCAAAGGCTCTACTTCGTCAGTTAACACGAAATACTCTTTAATGCTACTGTCATCAGCCATATTTTTTCCTTTTTTGGATATTATTTTTCTGTGGAATGCTAGTAAAGGATCTGATGTTATGATCAAACGATTCATCAAATCAATGTTTGATTCCGTTCGCGACTTTTTTCAAGTGTATGCCAATCTTTCTTTTCTAATTTCTTTATGTCGAGCTTCTAGGCACTCTTCTGACATTTCACCAATTGGTATATTGAATTGAGAGATGACTTCATAACCGTGAACCAGTATTTTATGGATAGTCATAGGCATATTATACCACGAGTACTCTTGCAGATACTATTCCCTAGTGTTCATGGCAAGATTGTTAAATTTATTTACATTAATTTTCTCCTTACAGTTCAAAATTCCCAAAATTAGGTCAAATTTATAAAGTAGTGTCTCGTTAAGGCCGGTAATTTTGGCACTTATTTCATATTGCTCGAAAAATTTTCTAGCTGTATTTCCGTCATTGGAACTACCATAACCTTGTTTTGGTTTGTCTATATTGAGCACTAACTGTTTTTTAAACTCACTTTGAATTCGTTTTTTGGTTTGTTCTTTCAAATCCTTAAATTCCCTTGAGCTCGCCACTTTTTAAAAGGAAGGCGGTACGCTATTTTTAAACAACATTAAGAAACGAATCCAACAATACAAAGCAGACAATCCATATTTATATTTTTCAGATCCGCTACAAACTGAGTGATCTGTTTTATTCATCTGAGTCGGTTTTGCTCCGCATAGATAACAAGTAGCAGTAGAATTTGTTTCGGCCACAATATTGCATACACTTCCGTTAATCATTGTAAAGTAAAATTCAAATCTACGTTAAATTCTCTTTCGCCAATTCTCATGCTAATGTTTTTAATATCTTTAAAACAATTTTCAAATTTATTGTATTATTGTTTAATTATTTCCTCGTTTTCCTTAGAAAACATAAATTTAAGTGGTCGACAATATAGCGACGATGACGAACGGGGATTTTTCCAAACCACCGTTTTAGAGGATTTGTCCATGAGCATAATAGGGACAAAACCTATAAAAAACATAAATTCGTCAGTTTCAGATTCTTTTGAAAATTTTTGCTTGTATATACTGTGATTGGAACTTCCATCCATGCCCCATTTACAGACAAGAGTTAAATTTAATGAAGTAATGCTATGTATATCTACAACATTAATAAGATTGCAAATACTATTAAGAGTTTTATATAACATATTTTGAATATTAACTTCAACAGCTGTCTCAGAAGCGGATATCTCAATATATGAGTGTTGTTTGAACAGATTAAGTCTACATAAACTAGGAAAAGTATCTCTATGTACGCTATTTACCACAGTCCTTAATAAATTGTACTTGCGTTCAAATAAGTCTAGATCTAAGTAAAAGAGCAAGTGCTTGCTGCAAACTCAATTCTTTCTTTACTTCTAAAAGTCCTGTTGAAGTTGATGGACCAGCGGTACTAGAAGCGAACTGTAATTCCGCACTACCGAAGCTTTTTACCAATGTTTCCACTTTACGTTTTTTTGTTTTGACGGAACACTCTTCGAACTGCTTTTGTGGACGGCCCCGGCCACTAATTGAGGTAGTCGAACTGATACTGGTAGATTTTATTGAATTTTTAGGGATTGAAATTTTCGAGGCGAGAAAACCACTTTCTTTTTTTAATAAATAGGATCTTGAACGTGAGCACTTTGTCCACCTTGATTTTAAGTTAGCACATATTAATTTTGCAACATTCAGTAGTTCTGGAGCGTCAGGGTTTGTAATGTTATACGAGTTCATAATACATTGCTTTATTGCAGTAAATTTGTCTTTATCTACTGTTGACACCCAAACTTCAAAACATTCATCATACGTAAGAGGGTGACCTATAAAGGAAAGAAGGCTTTTTATACAAATTTGCAAATATTTGCACAGAATCATATTATAGCTTTAATCTATACTAAATTGACTACAAAATAGCAGAAAGTTGCATATATACTTTTTTTTAAAGCTTACAGAAGTTGTTAAAAAATCAATAAGAATCAAATTTTACACTCGTTTATAAAATTCAAATTAACAGGTTGAAGAATGCCAAATATCGAGGTCATTATGTATTATTTAAATAGTTAACATACCTGGATTTATATTCTCCATGACCAAAATAGCACAAATTAAATACTGTTCAGCACACAACTATTCATAGGTGAAGCAAAATTTCAACTGACCAAGTAGGTAATATACGTAGAAGTTTAGCAGAGGATACTATGATGCAAGTGTATGCTGACGACAATAAGCAACTGTTAATGGACATGGTATTGTACAGCAAGTATTTGTACGTTATACTATGCCCCTAACTGACGTCAGTCAAGTTCTTAAGTGAGCCAAGTTTAATGATGACACCTAGATATTTCAAACTCGTTACATTATCAAGGTGACCGCCATTATATGTCACATTATGCTTTCTTAATATTTTGATTTACATAGCTGTTGGACCCAATTATCGTATATTTCAATTTGTTGCCATTTACTATTAATTCATTTGCGCGTGAATCGACATCATTTTGTTAATTTTATGTATGATTTTTTTTAAATATATTACAGTAACATATACAAAAAGATGCAAGTTATAACCTTCCGAATTAATTAAGAAGAAATCATTAATAAAAAAGAGTGAAGAGCATAGATCTCAGCACACTACCTTGAGGAACACCATTGTTATTAAAAACTTTTTCAGACGACATATTTATTTTGATTTGTTGACTCCGCGCACATAGATAGGAACTAATCCATTGATAAGCTGTGTCAACAACCCCGAAATACCTAATGTTAAGTTTTTGGAATAGAATATCTCTGCGAGAACCTTTAAATAGTTTCTTTAAATCTAAGAAGTAATTTGTTATTATTAATAAATTCAGTAAGTGCGTTATGAATCACTATTTTCCACTGGCGGTTCTTCTATAGGGTCATTTGGTCAATGACCTCCCACATACAAATAAAAAAATAGAGCTATTCATTTTCTGAAGTTTAAAAATATATAATATGTATATTTTTAATATTCTTAAAAAATATATTAAAGTTTCTAGTTCATTCTATGCACAATACTATTCAAATATCTAGATCGCATAATTTCGTATCCCCTCCGAGCACCGAGCTCTACATTCATATTCATTACATTATTCATTTATAGAATTTAAAAATCTTGGGCCAATCCACAACTTGTCCTCAAAGCTAGCTACGGACCGAATTTAGAACGAATTAAAGTGAAATAGACTTATGCGCGAATCGTCAGAAAGCAAAAGAGACAGAAAACACTGGCGGGGACAATGTCCCTGACACACGGAAACGGTAACGCACGAAGTTCACTAGAGCAGTCTTCGTGGCAGTCTTAATGCTGACTAGGTACGCGTTGGTCGGTAAATTCTGTCGCGTTGTTTTTAATGTTTTTATTTGTGAACATTTTATTAGTAAATCTCTACTTGTCGTGAAATTAAGTAAAACAGTGTTCTTGGTGTTTACTATTAAATATTAGAGTTGTACAAAATATATTAAAACTGAAAGATGGACATAAGTTGGGTTATGAAGACCGAGTGAAATTCAAAGGTGGTGGCCGTCCAAAATCTAATATGACGATAAAGCAAACATCTCTTAATGAGAAAAAAGAAGTTAATAGATATTTTTAATTAAAAAAAAGTTATCCTTCAGCAAATTTTATTCATTGTTACGCTCATCAAGTAAATTTAATTTTACAAAAAGCATCAAGTCAGGATAAAAGCATAAAAATTTTTTTTTGCTAATTTACATAGCTTTTCTTCATTCATTGGAAAATCGCCAAAAAGAACAGACGTGTTAGATAATGTTGTTAAGGTGAGATTACCTAAAGCGGCTCCAACACGATGGAATTTTAATACAAGGTGCATAGAGACTGTTTATACCTATCAAACAGAATTATTAGATTGTTTAGAAAAAATCATTGATAATGAATCAGAAGACAACACTCTAAACCAAGCTATTGGTTTAAAAAACTACTTACAAAATGAACATTTCCTTTACTGGTTAAATTTTTTTCATTTAGTTATGCCTCATTGTGATATATTGTTCAATCAATTACAAAAATGTAATATCGATGTCATAACAGTAAATAAGTGCATTGGCGTTTTTAATAGTAAAATTGAAGACAGAAATAAAATTTTGAATAACTATTTGGAGGAGACATCCATGCAATCTGCCCAGAGATGTAAAACGAAAGAATCAAAAGGGAGAATTTCATTAGAAGTTTGTGATATAATTACATCTGAGATCAAAAACAGGTTTGGCTTCAGTAATCATTTAGCAGTGTCTCAGTTATTTCTCGCAGATCGATTTAAAGATTATAAAAAAAGCTTTTCTCAAGATATGTTTAAATTAGTTAAAACGGAGTATCCAGTCATAAATCATTTGAAACTTAAAACTGAATTAGAAGTATTATATAGCCGAGAAGATTTTTCCAATAGTGAAGGTGCAGTTGCTTTGTTACAGCTTTTTATTAACAATAATTTGTGCAATACTTTTTCTGAAAGTGTCAAACTGTTAAAAAACTTGTATACTCTCTCTATGGCTACCGTCTAAAGTGAACGTTGTTTTTCCACCTTAAAAAGAATAAAGACATTTTTAAGAAATACCATGGGTCAGGAAAGGTTATCTTCTTAAGCTATGCTTACCATAGAAAGGGCATTAATAAAGAAGATAAAAGACTTTAATGAAAAAGTAATTAACCACTTTGCATCTCAAAAAGACCGGAGGATCGACTTGGAATTTAAATCACTTTAAAAGGTAGGTAGGTAATACAGTAAACTTTTCTAATTGACCTCCCTATCTCTTGACCCACAAACCGCCGTTGCTATTTTCAAGATGTTTTCTACAAAAGGCAGGGTATTTGTGTCTATGTTCCTCGGCTAATTTTGTTCCCGCAAATTTTGATACGGGAATTACTAATGAGATTTTCAGTATATCAAGGAAGTCGTCATCTTCCAAGGATATGTGTTAATAATATGCAACAATAGTACCTACCTAACCAATTTCTTGAAATATGCGTTTTAATAATAACTTAAAGTCAATTTCATCATCAGAAAATGTATGTTATTGTTACGCAATTCAATGTTAATCATAATTTTAAATTTCTTTAAACTTTTATCTGGCTGAACACTAAAGGAGAACAAAACTTCGTGATTAAAATGTATGCAATAAAAAACCCAGTACGATGAAACTTGCGGTTTTATAGAGAAATCACACGTTACGTCCTACTTTATGCAAATCGGCACCTATGTATGTATGTGTGTAAAGGAATCTCACTTTAGTTATTATGCAGTGTGTACTATGTTGTGTCAATACTGTTTTTTTTATAATTGCTACCTATTGTTTCTTACGTGTGATCCATTATAAACTAATACAAACACTAAACAGTGCGATGTGTTACAACAATAATCAATAGGTATAAATATAAATGTTACTGTTTGTCGTAAAAATTATACAATTCAAGGTTGATTCGTGAACGCAACAATTTAAAACTAGTTTCATGGAGTTTTGAATCAATTATTTGTTGTTAAATTAATATTAGTCTTGCTTTATGGTTTTGAGTGAAATAAAAGTGGTGTTCTGTTTACAACGATGGTGAACTTATTTCACTACCTGCGGCAAGAGATGGTATAACGGTACTATTGTTAGTATTTTTGAGCCTCTGGGACACACCGTTGGCAAGGTCGTCTTTGTGTGTGTGTGCAGTGCGAGATCTAATTCTAATTGTTTTTAAAATACAGTAAATTGTTCCGTAGAAGGAGAATGCAGTTGGTTATCATGTTCTGCTCTGGTAAGTTGATATTTTAAGTTTATATAACAGTAAATTAGAAACGAAAGTGCTTATAGCTGCATATTTTTATGTATTTTTCATGTTCAAAAGTGTATTTAAATTTTAAAAAGACTCGCAAATGCCCGATTTTTCTTTATCGATTTCATTGTGCGGCACAGTGCATGGAAATGCGGTCCAAAAATGCATGTCGTAATAAGTGCCCTATACGTAATTTCCTTGATTTGAAAATTTTTTTTATATATGTGACACTGAAATGGTAACACCCAGTAATAGATAAAAGGATAGGTGCAAATCTAGTTAAAAGTAGGTCCTGAACGATTAAAGGACTTCTTATGATATTTTATTTTGGTGATAGATAATAATTTTTATCCAACACCTTCTTACAGTGTGTCCGTAAAGTATGGAATAAATTCAGTATTTCTTAAACCAAAAATATTTAGAATAAATCATGGGACGCGTCGATTTTTAATTTCAATTGCGCACTTTATCCTTACCCAAGCAACATTTTACCAACTACCGACTACTTTTTAACTAATTCCGACGTCAGAATTATTACAAATAGTAGTCGAGTAATAACTTAAATTTTGTAGTTGTAATACGACGTCGAACCAAATATTGCGCCGACCTCGCAAACCTACTGCTTAAGTCTGGACGATTTACCAACGTTGATTTGCCGTTGGAAAACGACTTAATAAGGTTTGATATGTTTTCAAGTCATTATCCAACGTTGTTGAGACGTTGACAACTGACTAAAATAGGTATAGTTATATTTTGAGTAACTTACCAACGTTGGTTAGACGTTGACAACTGACTAAAATAGGTATGATTAAATTTTGAGTAACCTACCAACGTTGGGGTAGACGTTGGTGACTAACTGAATAGGTCAAGTTTGTTATGGAACACTTGCCAAAGTTGGTTAGACGTTGGTTAGTGGCTTAATAGGTTTGGTCCTTTTTAGTTATTAACCAACGTTGGTTAGACGTTAATGACTAATTTAAGTAGCTCCGATTAATTTTTCGGTAATACACCTACTTCTGTATAACGTTGGTAACCGACTTGATAGGTAGCTACATTCATCTCAAGTAACATTTTACCGACTACCGACTACTTTTTTACTAATTATAAGGTCAGAATTATTACCAATATTGGTCAAGTAGCGTCTTAAATTTTATAGTTATGAGACAACATCGGAGCAACGTAGCTTGAACCTCGCAAACCTACTATTTACATCTAACACATTTACCAACATTGGTTTGATGTCAGAAATCTACTTAATACGTTGAGTGTGTTCTTAGATTATTATACAACGTTGATTAGACGTTGGTAACTGATTAATTAGATTTAGGTAATTTTTGGGTAACATTCCAACGTTGGTTAGACGTTGCTGACTAACGTAGTCGTCTAGCAACATCGGTTGGACGTTGGTGTTAGGCTTTTGGTCCTTGGTCTAACATAACCTCAAAATCAATGTCGATAATTCAGGTATTGATAGATATTTAGTAAAGATTTATACACTAACTGCAACAGACGGTCGATATTATCGTGATTGTTTGGAATGAACGTTAGTGTTAGTGCAGATTTCTGCACCAAAGCCTACTAAAAGTTGGTGAAGGTAAAATTATTTAACTGTGAAGTCGCTATTAATAAAAAATAGTTGCACTTATGCCGCCTTCGCCATATTTTCTGGTTCCATAGAAGGAAATAATAGGCGGCCATGTTGATTATGTGTACAATTATTTTAAATACACAAAATTTGCCTCTTTTTTCAAATAAAGTAAGCAAAAAAGTTTTTATTTACTCGTAAAATTAATTAAACAATATTTCAATTGCGCTTTCTTTGGAAACGGAAAATATTTTTTGAAAGTAAAAAAATAAAAATAGTACTTTCGTTCTTAAAATAAACATTATTCTTATGGGTTCACTATATTTTTCGACCTACTTTATATATATGTATCAATAAAATTTCTTTCGTTTCAGTTTTTACCCCACCAGATTTATTAAAATTTTATTCGAAGTATTTTGTATATAATACGTATTCAATGATAAACACGCCTTATCCATTTTATATAAATAGATAGGTACGACAAATAGAATAATATACAAAATTGCTTAGTTTCACTACCTACACCCGACTTTTGTAGGTCAGATTAAGGGCAAATTTTAAATAAGGTTGGTCATAGCCTAACAACCAACTTAAGCCAACGTAAAATTTGGTGAACATTTGGTCGGTAATCACAACGACTAAAGTCGGTCCTCTATGTCGAAACGACCCATATTTTATTGACCAAGTTAGTACAAATATGGGTCAGCCCGACGTTTTGTGTACGTCGCACACCGACTTTTAGTTGCGAACAGCAACGTCAGTTCGTCGTCAGAATGTTGCTTGGGTAGTTATAACGTCCTCACTGTTTCCGTTTTGACGTCTTCGATATTTTTTTTTAAATGGAAAACCCTGGATATTTCTCCATTTTTGGATTTTACTCCATCAGCTGATTTCAAATATGCATCGCACTTAGCGTCTCAAATTGATAAGTTGGAAGATACGGCCATTAAAAAAAAAATAAAAAAAAAAAGTAAAATAAACACATTTTTTATTAATTTTTAAGGTAGGCTAGGTTTTGTTTGTGTTTTCTTTTAACATTATCGACTTTGACAGTGAATCACTTAATAATACTTTACCCCAGTAGTGGTTTCTCAATAATTGTTGTCGATTTATTTTAGTTTATAACATGAGTGTATCTGTAAAGCAGAGAATTGAAATTCTTATGATGACTGGGTCTGGTGATAGAATGCGAACTCAACAAATATGTAATTTATTTAATACTAAATGTCCAGAACGACCCATAACTCAAATTGAAAGAAAATTTAGAGAAACTGGTACGATGGACGATTTATCCAAAACAGGTCGCCTAGGTGTTGAAGAGGATACAAAAGTAAATGTTTTACTAGTTTTGACATCTTCTACAGTCGGCGGATTATCTACAATACGCTGTGGCTCTTGAAAGGGGCGGGGAAGGATTCGTACGGAATAAATTGTTTTGTTCCATACTCCTCACTCGCCTCCTAAATGTTTTCTTTATCGCCATGAGCGCTCGGATCCTATCTAGACAGTGCTGCTTGATGGTAAGCATCACTGTCAGATTTAGAGTATGGTGTTGACTTAATCCGGCTGCTATGCCCCGGATTCTAGGGTAAAGACTCTACCACTCGTCTTATAATCTTGAATGATCTTGAGGTGCCACTAGTTCTTGCTGATGAAATATACTTTTTGAAATGTTCAACTTATTGGCGATGCTTTCCTCGATATACCCTTCAGCCACACTAGTTGACTGCCATCCTCTATGCCTTTTAAGTGTTTGAATGTCAGCTCCACTGTCAGCGAAGAAGGTCGCAGACGTCCTCCTCAAGCTATGGCCGGTGTAATTGGATGCATCTGGGAGTTTTAAGTATTCTGCAACTTTTTGGGGAATTTTTGCAAAACTGTTGATGCCAACTGGTTGTATTGTGTACTTACCATTATTATAATAAATAAAAAATCTAATGTTTTACTTGTTTGGGTCCTCAATCGTGAATACTTATGATAAATTTCATATCCGTGGCATTCTGATCCTACGGCAAATACACGTTTCTTTTTGGTTTTGGTATCATGTAAAGTTATAACCAAAATTTCCCCCGTGTCTATATCTTTTACAGTTAAGCTGCACAATTCTGCACGCCGACATGACCCATTTAAACCAAATATTAGTACCACTTTCATTAATAATATGTTATCGTCTGGAGTCTCTTTTAAAAACATAGTAACGTTTTCCATAATCAAAACTTTTGATTTCTTTGCTTCGTATGTCATTTTGACGTTTTAAAAAGGCAAGTAGCTTTTTGTATTGTGATATATCCACATTTTCCTTTATTTGTGTAGTACTTTTCAACATGGAATATGTAGACCATAAACTGGATGCCTTAAGAGCTTTTGCCTAAAATAATGAAAGACATTGTATGTATATAATAGCTTACTTTCTCAAAAAAATACGCTAGCATTACACTTTCATCAGTTCTTAGTGCGTTTTTGGTTATCCTCCAATTACAAAATATTTCGTATACCTTCTCATATTTTTCCTTGGATTTTAAAGGAAGTAAGCTCGAAGGCGCTTCTCGAGCAACATTTAAAATGTCTTCAGAACAATTTTCTAAATTGTTTTCAGTAACAAGACTCATTTTTATAATTAATATGTAACTTAGACTCAATTCAACTAACAAAAATGTAACTTGTTAATTGTTATTATGTAAATAAACAAAGCGTGTCAGGTTACTAGGTTACGGAAATCCTACCCAGGTACCTACTATGAAATTTTGTAAATTTATAACTTTGTAATGCTTTTATATCCATGATAATTTGCTTATAATTACTAACACAAAATGTGAAAAAATAGTGTAAACAAACCTCGTAAGAATAGCAGTTTTACTAAATTCATATAGCTTTTAAGTTACTCGCTGGCTGTGCTCGCTCGTACTCAAAAGCTATATTCGTTTAGTAAAATTTTGCTTTTCTAAACTTGTTGTTTAACATACTATTTTCTAGTTTACATATAATAAAGCGGATTTCCGTTTTCCCCATTAAATTGGTCTGGAAAAAGACCCCAAGCGCGCACCATCTGTTTCTTTTTCTTATTGTTATCTATAATATTAATAATGGTCGTGATTGCAGTTAACTGCAATTTGGTACACACTCTATACCGTATTTTTTATAGTCTAAATAAAAGGTAGTTTCATTTAATTTTGTTCAACAACGCACTAAAATTACTAGCAAAAAAATCATTTTTTTCCTCTTAGACAAATGCAATTTTCAAATACCATTATCAGTTACATTAACATTACCACAAAGCTTATCACCTTGTTGAAAATAGAATTCCTGTGGGTAGAAAGACATAATTATTTTATATCACATTTACAGGAAATAAGTAATTATATATACCTCATAAATCGTTCTAGATAAGAAATCTTAAATTTTAATGATAAGATTTCGTATTTACATCTAAAATTGTAATCAAGTCGTATTAGAGCTCATTTAGTTGTGGCGTCATTAAAATAGGTATCAATTATTTCCTTATTTTTGTGAATTTGCATTGAATATTTTCTAATTTTCTATACCGTGTGTCCCAAATTCGATGCTCACCATTGCGATCTCGGAAACCCTTATGGTTTCCGAGATCGCAATGGTCGGTTGAATGGGATAAGTTTTAGCAAATTTTATGCTGATTTCAAATCCGTTAAGAAATCATGCCTAGCTGAAAATAATTTTGGGATTTTTCCAAAAAAAAACGCAAAATTTCTGATTTCTCCTTTTAGCTGTAGTCAAGTAATTCTTGGTCAGACAGATTTTAGACCTTTACATTATTAGAACAATTTTTGGAGACTAATACTTTGGTGTAGAAAAGATTGTTCGATATTTTTTTGTTTTCGAGATATACGAGGTAACTTTTGTTTTTCTTACGACACACAGTGGACGGAAACGCCGAAAAGCTGGCCAAAATATAAAGGCATTGAGCTATTTTAATGAAATTGTGCATACAGGGGTTTTTTTGTGTCGCTGATCAAGAATCCGAAGTTGAATTTTGAAAAAAACAAAATGGCGGCCATGAAATCCCCCCAAAACATACCAAAAATCGCCAATTATTGAATTGAAGTGAATTCATGTTTCATTTGTTTCGGGAAAATTAGGATCTGGCGAATGGAATAAAAATGTGTAATGACTTTGAAAACTAATTTTATTCAATTACTATCTGAATTACATTCATGAACGCATTCAAATGGAGCCCACTTTATGGTGCACGAATTTGCATGCATCCGTGCATTCGCGCACAATTTGGTCAATATCTCGCAAAGATGCAAAAAGATGCAGCTAATTTTTTATACACTTTCGAAAAAATGTTCATTGAACACATTCCAATAAGTTTCAAGACCAACCATCACCAATCGCGTAACTTATGGCTTTTTTTGTGGAGTTTATGAATCGTTGCATGTACAAAAATATACTCCACTTCGATAATTATTTACTAATTACCATATAAATAAACTGATCTGATACTGAGATATTTTAATTGTACTTACTTTCTGATGCAGAATCCATTTTTATAATACAGAAAACTGCACTTTGAGAATTTTTACGCTGCAGACAAAATTTATCGATTTATGAAGCGTTGCGAGCTGCCGAAGTGACGTGCTGCACGGTCGCACAATAAGTAATTTCCTCGCTCAGGTAGTGAACCCGGATCGGTATTAACGGTCGTTTCTAATGCTAGGGGTACCACTACAACGAATTAAAACGTTTCCATTTCAAAAAAAAAAATCTTCATTTTTTAAATTTTGGCCAGCTTTTTGGCGTTTCCGTCCACTGTGCGGCAGCTATATTGGATTTTTCGTTTTTCAGATTGCACTTAATAAGAGCTTTCAAATGATGTATCATATGCTGAGGAAAAATTGTTTTTCAACGGACTAATTTAAGAAAAGTTATCCATTGCTTAATAAAACAAAATAGTAGGCCATGGAAAATCAAAAAGTTATTTTGATTTCATGGATATACCTAATACCAACCATTATAAAAAATAACAGTAATATTAAGGTTACCAGTTTGACATGTTTAAATCATTTAAATATTCTGTTAAAATACTAAACATAATCGATATGGAGAAAATTTTTTAATAACAGCAAATTAACATAGTAGAAAAAATAATAGTAAAGAAGTAAGAATATTAAACTGTTCAATATGACCTCTATTTAGCTGAATACATTTTTGGCATCTACGCCTAACTGAGCTGATTGCTCTTCTAAGAGTATTGGCATTTATTGTGTCGAAAACGTCCCTAACTCTGTCTTCCAAAATATTGATAGTTTCCAGGCTTTCAAAATCATACACTTCATTTTTCACCGTACCCCACAAATAAAAATCAGGAGGGGTTATATCAGGTGAGCGGGGAGGCCACAATACTGGTCCTTCATTTGAAATTATGCGGTTACCAAAATTTTCCTGCAATATACGTCTAACATTATTAGTATTTTATGTGCAGGACAGCTATCTTAGAACCACAATTCGTTTATTTCTTGTTCTGTAAAAAGCTGTCTTATCTCGGGTGAAACTTGATTTTATAGAAGTTCACGATAGGCTGCTCCCGTTAAATTGTTATGAAAAATGAATGGACCAATTAAATGGCGATCTAAATATAATAATAAAGGAAGGGGCTATAGGCAGATCATAGAAGTAGAATAGGAAGAGAAAAGGTAATACCTATCATGCCGCACAAGACATTGATTCTTCTTCTTTGCGTAGTTACATGCGGATTTTCTGTGGCCCAGTGGTGATAATTATGCTTGTTAAAGACTCCATAATTTGTAAAACGACTTTCATCGGTCCATATAACTCTCGATTGAAAATCAGGTTGTACTTCGCATTCCTGATTAAACCAACGACAAAATTCAAGTTTTCTACCAAAATCATTGTTGTTTAAAGCTTGGGCAATCGTTGGTTTGTACAGATTATATTTCCTTTGTTTTAATGTGTACAGTTGTCTTAAGAATATGTTTTTCGCCTGCAATTTGTTCCGGGGATTATTATTAACAGTTTCGAGAATATTATTTGTGCGGTCAACATTATCAATTCTTTTATTATCAAAATTCCCGTAATTTAATAAACTGCTTACAATTCTTCCAAAAACTGTTCTATATGTGATTGCATTCTCTCCGGAAATGTTTCTAGATAAGAAGCCGATGCGTTTTGCGAATTTCTATTTACTTAAATAACATTCTAACATATTAAATTTTTCTTCATTTGAAAATTTGTGCGTCATTTTGTAATAATCTTACTTTTGAACAGTAATAGTAAGTATTCTTGAACAATTTACAATAATGCCAATACTATTTAGAGAACAACTATCAACTAAAAGTAATGCTTATTATTTGTTTTAAACCCCAGCCTACTAAATTTTACTTAAAGTTATATGTGAAAACCTTAATAATGCAATTTACAGTAGATTTTAAGTACATAGATAATAATTAGTCGCCATCTAAATAAGCAACTTCCTTGTCGCTGGCTTTACAAAAACTTTTTGATTTTCCATGGCCTACTATTTTGTTTTGTTAAGCAATAGATAACTTTTCTTAAATTAATCCCCTGAAAAACAATTTTTCGCCGTCATGTGATACATCATCTCAAAGCTCTTTTTAAGCACAATCTGAAAAACGAAAAATCCAATATGGCTGCCATAAAAAGAACAAAAATTACCTCGAATATCGCGAAAACAAAAGACTATCGAGCATTCGTTTCTCGACCAAAATATAGGTCTCCAAAGAGTGTGAAGTGGTGAGAGATATGAAACTTCTCGTGTGGTCTAAATGCTACTATCCGACCGACATCATGATAGATCTATCATGATTTGAAGGTGTAATCCAATGCAGGTCGGAGTATTTGCCCGCTGAGTAGTTGTCTCGTTCAAATCATATTTAATAACAGTAGTTTAGTCCACCTGGGCTTTAGGTTGCCGCTCTCGGTACTTGCTTCGCAAGTCGCTATCCGTCACAGAGACATCTATGATGTTGGTCGGATAGTAGCATTTAGACCATACGAGAACTTTCATACCTCTCACCACTACTCAATTTACTTTAGTTAGAATATGACTAGCAGGTAGGCCACTATCATTTGTCTGTTCCATAACCGATGGCATACTGAGGAGAATAAATAAATTCGAAACCGGTCTATGTCTGGTTAGGCATTGACAAATTATATTGGGTATCGATCTATCATGATTTGAAGGTGTAATCCAATGCAGATCGGGGTATTTGCCCGCTGAGTAGTTGTTTCGTTCAAATCATATTTAATATCCAAAGAGTGTCCTTATAATGTAAAAGTCTAAAACCTGTCTGACCAAGGATTACTTAGCTACAGCCAAAAAGAGAAATCAAAAAGTTTTCGTTTTTTTCAAAAACGATTTCAGTTAGCTGTGGTTTCTTAACGGATGTGCAATCAGCATAAAATTTGCTAATACTTATCCCATTTAATCCACCTTGTAGCTCTTAGCCTTTCGCAGAAACCAATGGTGAGCATCGAATTTGGGACACACGGTATGTACATTGTAATATACGGACCATGTTATTGAGGCATATTCTAAATTAGGCTTCAATAGAACTGTAGAGCAGTTTGAGCCCAGAGGCATTACTGAAGTAGGTAAATAATTAATATTTCTAACAAGAAATTATAGAAATTTTCAAGATTTATTAATTACGTCATTAATATGACTTATATAAATGACAGTTTTTTGTCAAATAATAATATGTATTATATAATAGTATCGAGTTTAGTTGTTACTGACAACAAACATTACATTTGGAAGCATTAAGAAATAATTTTTTGCACCAGTTAATTACGTCTAAATTATGTTGCAATGCTAGACAATCCTCGAAGCATGAAATTCTACAAAATATTTTTAAATCGTCAGCATATAGAAGATAATTCACAGTAATGTTAGTGACAATGTCATTAATAAAAATATTAAATAAAAGTGGTCCCCGATTCGTCCTAGCAGAGATAAATTAAAATATATATATAACAGTTTGGCAAATACTACAGGGCAGTCACGTAGTACAAAGAATTGAATATTGTCAGGACCATTTCAGTTTTAGCTTTTACATTATTATGGCTTTAAAAACTTCATCTATAACTTGAGGAATATTTAAACAAGAATTATTTAATGCTTCAAGGTAATATAGCCATCACCAACCTGTTCCGGAATAAAATACGATTGTTGAAAATAATCAGCAAATTAGTTGCTTGTTTCCCATTTGCTCCACATTTTTTGGTGGACGATGCACTAGGCATTGTTTAAATATGAAAAAACTAGATATAAGGAAGTAAACAGATCCTTCGATTTACAATCAAATGTTTAAAAGTGGGTTGGAACTTTTGATGAATGTTTTTCACGCAACTATTTGATAATTTTTCTGTCTTTTGTAGATTTTGACTTTCTATTGTGTTTATTTAAAAGCTGATAAGGGCAATAAGGTTGTTATTTTAGATAAAAAGGTCTATTATGACAATCTGATTAATAACAGCCCTTATAAAAAACTTTCTAGAAATCCATTACCAAAAATGATTACTGAAATAAGAAATGTGTTTAAATCCTGCAATAACCTTATTACTCCAGCTTTAAATAGGAGGTTACATGTATCTAACCCAAAGATACGTAGATTGTACTGCTTGCTTAAGATACATAAACCAGGAAAGTCGGTACGTCCTATTGTTTCAGCAATCGTATTGCCGACTTACCACCTATCAAAGTGGTTAACAGAAGAGTTCCAAATGTATCTATTGCACCACTTAATTTCTCTGTGATTAATTCCAATGATTAAATTTTGATCGCCTTTGACGTTTGTTCATTGTTTTTAAGTGTTCCGATATCACAGACCTTAGACTACCTTAAGGATCTACTCGAATTAAACAATCTCTGTCAAGATGTAGTAATATAATATAATAACACCACATGCAATTACAACCTCCTTTATCCCTGAAGGTCTGGAATGACCTTGTGTGGGAGGGGGCTACACATTTAGAAACAGTGGACACACCCAATATCCGAGTATACTATGATTAATCTCTCTCACAAAAAAATCCCAGTTCCTCGACCGGGAATCGAACCCGGGACCCCGAGGTTTCGAGGGCAGTCGTTTCGCGTTAGTTAAATTCACATATGAAATTGAAAACTCTGGACAACTACCATTTTTCGATGTATTAATAATTAGAAATAGTGAAAATAAGTTAGAATTTGCATATACAGAAAATATAACAGTAATCTAAGATATATCCCTAAGGACTCTCGCCATTGTGCTCAGCACAAGACGGTGCGTTTAAATTTTTTAGTCCATCGTCTATTAAGCGTCCCCCTCAATAAGCGGAGGTTTGAAAAAGAAAATGCATTAATTGAGGATATAGGTGCTAGTAATAGAAATTCTGTAAGTTTAATTAAGAAAATAATTATTAGGAAATGAAAATTTAAAGTCGCTTCGAATTTCCTCGACCTTTCAAAATGAAAGAGAAAATCTGAAATTTGTATTAATTGCATTTGATCATCAATTCACCCGTGGTATTGGTAAAAATTTGAAAGATGTAGGTATGACAGTGGTTTATTCATCGGGAAACAAACTAAAACAACTTTTAGGCAATCCAAGACAAAATTGAAATAAATGAAAAGTCGAGAATATATGAAATTAGCTGTAAGGATTGTAATCAAAAATATGTTGGACAGACTAGATGATCAGTTCAAACTAGATTCAAAGAGCATATGGCCCATCTCAAATATGGTAGAACAGATAAGTCTAGTGTTGCCCAATATGCGTTTGAGAACAACCATAAAATAGATATTAACAATTTAAGATTAATTAGAAATGTAACAAATACTAGACAGCGGGATACATTTGAAAGCTGGGAAATCACAAAGTATTTGTATTTATAAAAATACATCGCGTATATTTAGTACACAACTAGCCTAGCGTATCTCAGAGTGACTTGCTTAATGAAGCGGCGTTGCCACCGAAGAGGGTTCAGTATGAACATGAGTGGTAGAGAAACAGTAAGAGCTTTTCTGCCTCTCTTACATGTTATGATAAAGAACCTTTCTCGATGGTAGTGCTGCACCGCGGTGAAATAATGAAAAAAAATTGCCTTGATAAGCGGACCACCTCTGCCATTAGATCTCCCCATCCAGTCTCCAGACCTGTATAATTGTATACGACGTAATTGTTTTTATATACGAGTTTCAATGTTCAATTTAGCACCCCGCTCAAAGGCCGGCCCTGACAATGGAAAAACTGAAACAGCTTTTAAACCATGTTTGAAAACAAATTAAGTTCCTCTTCTTGGTAAAAGTTAAAATATAGAGTGGAATGAAAAATAATATTAACTAAAAATTTTTTGCTAATTATTGTTTACTAACTTTTACAAATCTTATCACATATATCTTTTTAAACAATTATTTTCCCGGCTATTTGCCAAAACGTCGAAACTTGGATTACAAAAAAAGATAATATGCACATTATGTTCAGTACAACTGACTCAATAATGTTATTTTTAATTTCAACTATTCTGTCCAGTAAAACCAAAAATAAATAAAACACAAGGTACTCACCAGTTGACACTCACTTTAAAAAACTTTAAAATATCTACCGACACGTGTTTCTGCTTGCATTGCGTCATCAGGGTAGCCAGCACATTTAAAGAATCCAAAGTAACAAAACTTGTAAACCTTAATGTAATAAACATTAATGGCTTCAGAGAACAGAATAATTGAAATTATATAAAGGAAATACCCTTTAGGGTCGAATAAAATAATTTAAAAACAAATTAAGTTCCTCTTCTTGGTAAAAGTTAAAATATAGAGTGGAATGAAAAAATAATATTAACTGAAAATTTTTTTGCTAATTATTATTTACTAACTTTTACAAATATTATCACAGATAAGTATAACATATATCTTTTTAAACAATTATTTTCCCGGGTATTTGCCAAAACGCTGAAACTTGGATTACAAAAAAAGATAATATGCACATTATGTTCAGTACAACTGACTCAATAATGTTATTTTTAATTTCAACTATTCTGTCTAGTAAAACTAAAAATAAATAAAACACAAGGTACTCACCAATTGACAGTCACTTTAAAAAACTTTAAAATATCTACCGACATGTGTTTCTGCTTGCATTGCGTCATCAGGATAGCCAACACATTTATAGAATCCAAAGTAAGAAAACTTGTGTCGGTAGATATTTTAAAGTTTTTTAAAGTAAGTGTCAACTGGTGAGTACCTTGCGTTTTATTTATTTTTTGGTTTTACTAGACAGAATAGTTGAAATTAAAAATAACATTATTGAGTCAGTTGTACTGAACATAATGTGCATATTATCTTTTTTATAATCCAAGTTTCAGCGTTTTGGCAAATAGCCGGGAAAACAGTTGTTTAAAAAGATATATGTTATACTTATCTGTGATAAGATTTGTAAAAGTTAGTAAATAGTAATTAGCAAAAAATTTTCAGTTAATATTATTTTTCATTCCACTCTACAATCATGTTTGTCTTAAAACAAAATTATAGTTAATTTTGATTGTATATACGATTATTGTTGAAAAGAAATATAACTTTTATACAATAATGATGGACCCTTTAAAATATTACCACTAATTCCAGTTTAATTGATTTAATCTGTTATAAAATATCGTTGGAAAAATCAAAACCGTTCTCTATCAACAGTAAATTTGTAGAAATTGATTCAATTATAAAAATTTAGATACGCGTAAAAATTCAGAAAATAAAATTAGTGATGTCATCGATTATGTTATTCTCAGTAGTACTTATTAGATACGATAAATTTAATTAGAATTTTTTTGTTTATATAAAATTTAATCTTAAATACTTCAAAATAATAAAAACATACCATAAACTGGAGTATTGTTAATGAAACCGGTTGATTATAATAATAATAATAATAATAATAAATTTATTGCCATAAATTCTTTACGATACATTAACAAATTTTAATTAAATAAATAACAAGAATATATAAAAATACAAAACATATAAATATACATATATAAATATAGTCACAATTCACAAAAGCACATTATTTAGATTTACTAGAATATGTAAAGGGTTATTTATTATAAATTACCTAGAAAAAAAAGTTTTAAATAAAAGTTGTGTGGTTATGACTGAATTTTGTTAAAATGTTATCAAAAATACAGTAGCGTATAGATTTCAGGGGATACAAAAAATAATATATATTTTTTAAATTTTATGTATATTATTAAATTTTTGGAATAATTCTTTGTTCCTGATTTCAAAAATATACCATATGTTATTCCTACCATATACCGTTTTTGAGTTATTAAACGTTGAATATCTTACTTAAACTAGTTACTGTAAATATGGAAAAGTTAACATTATTAAAGTGAGCTATAAAAATGACAAATATGTTTGATAAGTGACTTTTTTTTAATGAAACAATCAAAATGGTTTACGGTGAGAAAAAAAACAAATATTTATACAAAATAGATAACAAAGATTTATTTAGGAAATTTAAATATAAATAAATGATCTCATAAAAGATGTTCGATGTGTCCACCATTATTGTCAATGCATAATTAATAACGTCCTCATATATTTATAATTGCACCGGAAATGGCTTCATTATTTACATTCAGATTGTTTATTTCAAGTCGATTCCTGTCTTTAATGACTTGAATACTATTATTATTACTATTATTCACAATGTCTTTTAGAAATCCTCAAAAAAAAATTAATCCATAGGGGTCAAATCCGGACTGTTAGGTGGCCATTTTAATAGGTCCATTATTTCCTATCCATATTGAGAATACATTATTTAAATGATCTCGAATGGGTAGGACACTATATAGAGTTGCCCCATCCTGCATCCAAATCATATCATCAAATTCGGCTTCTGGAAAATTCTGCAAAAGAATATATTCTGCTTCTGGGATAATTATTTCCAGTTAAAGTATAATCATAAAATATAGGCCCAACAATTTTGTTTCTGAAAATTCCGCACCAAACGCTAACAGTTTTTCTTCCTGATTTTTTCATTTGTTTTACCAATCTTTTTCTGTTTTGCTTGTTTTCCCACGACCTTCGATTTTTCCTATTAAAAACTCCTGCCGTAGAAAAGAATGATTCATCAGTCCATAATATTTTAGTAAAACAATCGGAATATTCATCCAACTCTTGAATCATCTGGTGGCAAAAGTCCAGCGTTTTCCTTTTATGAGCCTCGTACGCCTTGTACGGGTAAAATTTTATATGGTCTGTAGCTATTATTTTTTAACGTACGTTGGATTTTGGAATAACTTTTATCTAATTGATCGACTGCAGTATTTATACTACATTCAGAATTTTCTAAAAAATAATACAATGTTTCAAAGAAGTCTATTCGCGAATAAATATGGATGGACTTACCTTCGAAATGAAGCAGTATATCTAGCTGTTCATCCTGGTTTGTTTGAACTACACGCTTTTTTCTACTAAAACTAGAGGTATTATTCACCTTTCGGTAAATATTTTTGAACGTATTTTCTGATGGTGTGGAACTTTTTGGATACAACACCCTATATGCTCTTTTTGCTGCACGTTTATTTTTGTTATTTTGTATATAACAAGTAAATATTTGGACTTTTTCTTCATCACTGTAAACCATTTTGATTATTTCATTAAAGAAATGTCACTTATCAAACATAATAATTGTCATTTTCACAGCTCACTTTAATAATGTTAACTTTTCCATATTTACAGTAACTAGTTTAACTAAGATATTCGACGTTTAATAACTCAAAAACGGTATACGCTAGGGGTAACATATGGTATATTTTTGAAATCAGGAACAAAGGAACATTCCAAAAATTTAATAATATAGAGGGTATCCTGTTTAAAAAATATATTATTTTTTGTATCCCCTGAAATATGCACGTTACTGTACTTTTGATAGCATTTTAACAAAATTCAGTCATAACCACACAACTTTTATTTAAAACTTTTTTTTCTATAGGCAATAATAACTGTGATAAGGAGTGGGTAATTTATAATGAATAACCATGTACATCTTGAAACTTGTATATAACATAAGTATTATTTTTTTATCACACACATAAACATAAAATGCATCACAGTTTCAATTAAGTGTATCTTATTTAAGGTAGTCATCTATAGACCAAAAAGCTTGATCTGTTAGGTATTCTTTTAATGTCATTTTGAATTTATTGGTATTATTAATGTTTCTAGTTAGACAATGCATTATAAATTTTGATACAATTATAGTAGCAGCATTTTTCAAAGAAAGTCGTTTTCTGACGTGAATTCTTGGGTTAGACCCATCTCTAGTTCACATATTCTGATAGAAATCACAGTTTTCTGGAAACATGCTCAAAGTATTTTTTTGTAAATACAGCCATATTAAGAATATAGAGACATGGCAACGTCATTATTTTTAAGTCTTTAAGATATTGTTTACACGAAGTATACCTTGATAAACCAAGTATCGCTCTTATGATTCGTTTTTGTGTTAAAACTACTTTATTAGTATTATGATATTCTAAACTAGACATGCGTACCTAGTAGAATAGTTTTATCTATCTACTCTAAGTTGATCTTCAACATACCTTATGGCACAACAAGGATAATTCATTTTCTTTAAAAGTTGACATATGTTTAGCCCATTGTAGATCTTTGTCTAGAGAAACACCTAGAAATTTTATAGAATCTACTTGTTCAATAGATTTGTCATTTTGGTTAAAATATAAGGTTACTTTTAAAGTGAATTAACCCTGTTTTACATGTATTTAATTTTAACTCGTTCTTTTCACATCAAAGAGCAACATCATTAACCACATTTGTTGATATTTGTGTTAAACTCTACTATATTATAAAAGGTGATAGCTCCATTTCATCGTACCTCTCTGTCTATGTTTGCATAAAGTTTCAAACGCAACGGCTTTTTTTCCGCTACAGGTGGACGATCGGGGTTTGCGGAAATCGAAAGATTCATATTTTCTTCAGCCTGTAGCCACATTTTCATTTCTTAATTTCTGGAAATGAATAAGATGAATTTTTGAAAATACTTCTGCATTTCGGTTCGCGTCGCGGCTTCCTAAACGCTGATAGCTGCCTTTCATCGGGCCTCTCTGTCTAATTTTCGAGAAGTTGGTTACTCTAAAGGCTTTTTTTCCGGGACCTTTTCGATGTTTTTGGTTCGCGAGGATCGATAGTAGGAATAATTCTTCAGTGCGCCGCGACATTTAGATTCCTTATTTTTCAAAAACGAGAATGATACGAGAGATACGATTCGAAAAGTAAAATTGCTTCACGTCGGCATTACGTGTAGAAAAACTATATTGGGATAGAAAAAACGGCGGCCATATTTCAATTTTTAAATAAATGTTTAGTGTAAACGTCAAAAATGTCACTTTTCGTCAGCACCTGCCGCCCTTAATCCGCGAGGTCCCGGTCAGTGCGGGCCGGCGAAGCTCCTTTCCAACCTTGATGCTTCGATCCGTACACAAAAACCCGTTACGAAAGTTCCCTTTCGCGAGATTTCTGCGTTCAAAATTTCCCCTTCAAAATCTTTTCGAAATTTTTATTTAAATTTATTAGAGAGGGTATACGTTGGCCCGAAGAAAATTTAGCGTACCCGGTGTCCCAAACACGAATCTTTTTTCCGCGGATTCCGGCGATATCCGGGGCGGGGAATCGATCGGCGACCTCGAAAAAAAATAAACGAGGTGTTTTTAATGCCGGAACCGAAAAAAAATTGATTTTTTCGGAAAAACTGTGACGTTTCGGGTCAGAAAGGGCCGGAGGTCCATTCCGTGAAGGCAGTAAGGCCGAAACATGCCGACGCGTCTGGGGAGACCGGAAAATGGAGAATCGGTCCGCAGGGCCGATTCGACAAAAATTCGAAAAATAACTCGGAAATAGGTGATATTTTCGGAAAAACTGTGACGTTTCGGGCTAAAAAAGGGCCAAAGGCCCGTTCCGTAAAGGCCGTAAGGCCGAAACATGTCGACGCGTCTCGGCGGACCTGGAAATGGAGATTCGGCCCGCAGGGCCGATTCGACATTTCCAAAGGGCCGTAGGCCCTTTGCGTTGAGGCCGAGGGCCGAGACATTAGGACGCGTCTCGGACCTGGAAATGGAGAATCGACCCGCAGGGTTGATTTGACATTTCCAGAGGGCCAGTGGCACTTTCATCGAACACCCCTGGCGTTCGGCCCTCCGCAGGAACTAGAAATTGGCGCAGCCGATTTCTAGTCATAATGTTAAATCGCGATAGATGTGTTATCTGCATATTGGTACGATGAGTCCAGATTTATCTAAGATCTCAAATCTTTAACGAATATTAAAAATAAAATTGATCCTAATATGGATGCCTGTGGAACTCCCATACATACTGCTTTTCGCAGGAAAAAATACGTTTTTCTGTTACTGATGTAAGGCATACTTTTTGTGACCGATTACTGAAATAGGGTTGTATCACATTATAACTTGCTCCTTTATACCATAACACCGAAGTTTTTGAAGAAGTATATCATGATTGATCAAGCCAAATGCCTTACTTAGATCAAAATATATACTTTAAGTTGATCAGGAAAAGTGTTCTCGATGAAGCATTCGTTAATAATATTTGCCAGAGGAAAACTCATTATTTCAGCGACCTCTCTTAAAACAATTGCTAGGATTTCATCCAAACCAGTAGAAAGTTTCGGGGGTAGATTTTTTTATAACACTGTACACTTCATCCAGGTTTGTTTGCCTTCAGAAGAAATTTGAAGAATGTTTCTCTATTTCAACTTTATGTGTTACTTTGGTTACTTTTTGTTGAAATCGTTTGAAATTGGAGCTGAACATATTTGCAACTATTTTTGGATCTGTAATTTTTTTCAGTGATATTATTACGTAAGTAAATATCGGCATTGCTTTTATTTTTATTTTGAATCTTGTTGAACATGTTCCATAAACTTTTTAATTTATTCTGAGAATTTTGAATTATACTATCATTACGACTCGTTATGTATTCGTTGACATATTCTCTATATACTTTTTTTTTCATTTTTGAATTTATTTAAAACGTTTAAACATTTCGTTTCCTGATCTAATGAATGCAGTGATTCTGGAATGATTCAGGTTTCAGTAAAAATTCCAAAACTAAGCATCGTAAAGTCGCCTGTGCAAGGAGTTATTTTGAAATACCAAAAATTGTGTTCAATTTTATTTTTGGAATAATTCAGCATAGCAATATATTTAGCATTTGCTAAAAAAATTAATTATTATTAGATTCTATACAACTATATGCTATTTAACATTTGTTGTATCTTTATTAACACTGACGTGGTTTTCTACAAAACACCATATGCTACACTCGATGCACATTTCGATGACCAAGTTGGCATAAAAGAAAACACACTACATAAATTAGGCAACCCACAAATCAAAGCCGGAGCTGCACGGACGGTGGTTATACAGTTGAAAAAACGTGCACACACACATCAATCTTTTCGACTTTGTTATAGTCGAAACCGGGATTTGAACCCTGACTAACCAATCGAGCGTACAATTTGAGATTGGCCCTCTGCCACTATGCATATTATTTTTACTCTTGCTAATTGATTTTAAATTGCTACTGTCTATTTTATGATTGTTCCCAAACGCATGTGGAAAACACTGGACTTATGTTCCACCATATTTCAGTTGAGCCATATGCTCCTTGAATCTAGTTTGAATTGATCATCTAGTTTGTCCAACATACTTTTGATTACAGTCCTTATACGGCTAATTTGTAAATCCCCGACTTTTCATTTGTTTAAGTTTTATCTTTTAGATAGCCTACAAGTTGTAGATTATTTCCACATGGATGAATCACTGTGATACTTATATCTTTAAAAATCTTATCAATATCACAGGTGAATCGCTGATCGTATGCAATTATCGGTTGGCATGTGCTGCCACGCACTTCCTGCCGCCATGAAATATATGACGTCACCAAGGCCACAATTTTGGTATGAATAGAATCGCCGTAGCCAAGAGAATCAATTCAGTTTTCTACTGACTACCCTCAGCGCGTTGAGCTGGGTGGTTGAGGTGTCTTAAGCGCGTTGAGCTTGACTCAATTTGGTTAGAATTCTGAACCGACGACGACACCGCCTGGCCGAATGTCTGGTAGCATCTTGGGATATTTAGCGCGCTGAGCTTGATCTCTTGGTGTTGGTAGCCATTTTACCATCCTGCACCGCCGTCGCCAGTCCCGTGCTTATTTATTGCCATGGGACTTCAGCGCGTTGAGCTGGACCCGCCGTCGTTAAATAATTATCGAACTTATCACCGCATTGAGTTCTGGATGTTTCCTTTAACACGTAGAGCTGAAGCCTACCGTTGCACCGTTTAATCACCGAATTTGCAGTTCTCTCCGTAAATTAATTTTAGCGATGTATATAGGTAAAAAGGATATATTAACTTTGTACTTGACTTGGTTTAATTGTTAGAGAGTCTGATTTTATGTTTATTTGACTTCATGTTTCAAATACATGTCGCTTTAATGAAATAAACTCTGTTATGTATACTTTGGGCTTTCTTATTTTCAACTAACAGGAATCCTAGATAAATTCTCCAAACCAGCTATCCGAATGCAAACATTGTTACATATTTCGACGCCGAAACATACTTTCTTACATATTTTGGGCGTCCAAACAGACACCGTTATAATATATGAATTTAACTGACTCGAAACGACTATATGAGAAATAAAGTTATCAATATCAATTACTTTTATAACTGCATCATCCTCATACTTAAGCCAAATCCTGGGAAAATATTCGAATTATTCATCTTTTGCTTCTGTTTCGAATCTGTTAATGAACAGACTGGCAATGAATGGCGACAACCAGTTGCCCGTTGGTACTTTCATGTTGTTTGAAGAAAGTATCATTGAATCGAACATAACGAAAAGTTTAGTGAGTTGATTATATTCTTATACTACATCCTCACTAACATCGTTTGAATCGAGTAGATCCTTAACGTAGTCCAAGGTCTGTGGTATCAGAACACATAGAAACGTCTCTAATAGCCAATAAATCCAACGTCAAAATGACTTCGACTTTGAAATGATATCAATAGGAGAGCAATCCAATATTTCCACTCTCCAGCTCCTTATCCCTTTTTCATTTCGCCAAGTTCTTATCTCCAAATCGAAGTTCAATGAGACAGATTTTATCTCTTCTAGTCCGTCGTACTGCAATCCAAATAATGTTGCTACTTTATAAAAAGGATTTCGTAGGTTCGATCCTTAGGCTCCCAAAGACCTTTTAACTTCCTCGTTATTACCGATAAGGCATTAGGCTCTAATACGTATCATTTGCATGTTTGATGCTTGGTTTACGTGCCTGACGCATTTTCGTGCTAAGGAAAATGTTTTATTTTTGTCTATATTTTTTACTCTTTTCAATTAGGATTACGTAAACAGACTTGAATATTTTAATATATGAAAATATGTTTGCTTCCTACGTTATATTTGACATTAAATATCCAAACAGTTTGGAAATAGGCGATACTACAACTAGAAAGATTATGTACTAAAATAGATTTGTACAGGGTGGAACATCTAAATTGAATTGAAGGGTATCTTTTAGTTGAGCTTAAAATTAGAAAACAGTAGACGGGTTCATCTTCCATTTTTAAAATACCTACTAGAAATACAAAATATCTTCTACTGTTGATTTATGAGAAAAAAATTTTTTTTTAACTAAACAATCGTTATATTTTTGTTTCTTTTCTTATAAATAGATTTTATATCACCAGGCTACAGAAATATAGATAAAACTACGAAGAGGCGAACACGGCCATCAGTAGGCCCAATTTACGTTTGACCATTAGCAGCGTAGGGGGATCCACAGTCGCAAATCGGTGTGCGATACTGTACAATCTAGCCATATGATTTCTCTGAGTATGTAAGTCTAGCTTACTATTGTAGTCAAATAATTTGGTACTTCCTGGGTGTGTAGTAATACACCATCGTCGGTCAATATTCAGCGGATAAAAGTAAGTTGTGCATACTAATGATCGAGTTCGCACCTTCGTATAACTTTAGTCACTAATGACTTCTCAGGTATCTCCCAAGGAACGGCTTTTGAAGTGCTGCAATATTGAACTATCAAACACAGAAATAAGTAACACAAATTTATACAATTGTAAAAGTGAGACGATAGAAATTAATTCGTAAATATAAACTAACATCGAAAAACTAATTAAGATTTAGGTGAATCAATTTGAAAACTGAAGTCTATAAAAATATGGATAACTGAAATCCTGAATTGTGTATATTCCTGGATCTTGCCAGGGTTTTTATCACTGATAGTCATAAGCAGATGTTTGGGAAAAAGAGAAAAACCTCTAAGAACTAGTGTCCAAAAACTTAAACCAGAGAAATATTATTTGAGTCATCGTACTAGTTCGATTTAACTCGTAGAATATAATATTTCCCAGGGAACTGTACTGGGACCACTTTTATCTAAAATATGTAGGAACAAATAACACTGGCCAACACACATTTTGGTGCCTGAGATTTGTTAAGTTTAACTAAGTAATTTTGGGGTGCCTAATCCAAGAATGCCTCCAGATTTGTTCTATCGGATCTACTTTTCGAAATTTACTATTTTCTGCCCTATGTAGGAACAATTCGCTAATATTAGATATAATGTTTTGTTATATAAGTTTTAAAATATTACTATTTGATTACAACTTTCAACTGAAACACAAAAAAAGTGGGTAGAAGGTATTTATTTAACAGAAAAAAAATATACATATGCAACTTTCAATCATCACTTAAAAAATTTCCTTTTATAAGATTTCCTTTCGTGAGGTTTACCAGAATAGTTCCGCTGAAGATTCCAGCAGTAATCGGCCATCATGTGGGTATCCCATCTTCCTTGGTACCTTTCTTCCATAATGCGGATGTCTTGGTGAAATCTTTCCCCCTGTTCTTCACTAACAGCACCTAAATTTTCTGGAAAATGGTCCAAGTGGCTGTGAAAGTAATGGACCTTAATGCTTATGTTACATCCGAGTGTGTGAAAGTTAGAAAGCATCTGTTCTAATAATTTGACGTAATTCTCTGCTTTATGTTTTCCAAGAAAATTTTCAATTACTTTAACAAAAGAGCACCAGGCATTAGATTCAAGCTCATTGATGTCGTGAAATGCGGATCCTTTACAAGTTGCCTTATCTGAGGACCATCAAAAATTCCAGCCTTCACTTTTTCTCTGCTAAGCCTTGGAAATTTAAGTGTTAAATACTCAAAACAAGGTCCATCTCGAGGCAAAGCCTTAACAAATTGCTTCATAAGACCCAGCTTGATATGTAATGATGGCAAGATGATTTTGTTTCTGTCAACCAACGGTTCGTTAAGAACGTTGCGTTCTCCTTGAACTAAAGCATTTCTTAAAAGCCAATTTCTAGTAATCCAGTGCTGGGCCTTAGCTCTGCTGTCCCACAAGCATAAAAAACAAGGCTATTTTGTGTATCCACTTTGTTGTCCGAGGAGAAAGTTTACCATTTTTAGATCGACACAAATCGACCACTGATGCTCTTCATACTTGATTTTTTTCAGGACCAATGATATTGTCGCGTATTCCTCTTTCATAGTGGTGGAATGTCCAATAGGTATAGAACCATGTTTATTACCATTGTGTAATAGTACACATTTTAAACTTCGGGAAGAACTGTCTATAAAAAGACGCCATTCACTCGGCGTGTATTCTGTTAACCCCATCTTCTCCAAGAGACCTCTTATGTCATTACAAAACACTAAGTTATTTTCTTTAGAGAAATACGGCAGCAGATCTTTCTCTTTGGTACGATAAAATGTAATATTAGTACTTGGACACAGTAAGTTCTTTTCATTTAATCTGGAAGCAAGCAATTCGGACGACTGTTACAGGTAAATGAAATAGGGTGGGGACTGGGGTTGTTTCCGGTTAGGCAGGTAGATTTGTACAGTAATGGCAATACCGAGAATTATAAAAAGACTAATAATTACATTCTAATTTCAGGTAAGAACATATAATTTTGTTCTCCTAAATATTTAGTTATTTTGATATTATTATTCGTATAAGTAATAAATTTCACCATGGTGTATCTCAAAAACTAGAGCTGCTAGGGAAAAAAGTTATTTTTGGAACCAGCACATCAGAAATACCCTTAATCAGTTCGTATTTTCCAGGCACCACGACAAAAAATTTATTTTGTTGGCCAGTGTAATCTTTCCTTAAATAATTTCCAAATGATCACGAACTTCCCTAACTATCTATTATTGGTATGATAGGTATATGGTTAGAACTAATAAAATTGAAGAATACGTGAAAATAATAATTGATAGGTTCAGGAATAACATATTGGCTTTATATAAACCTTGAAAGAATAACATAACTAATAACTTCTTACTTTATACTCGTTGCCAGTCCGAAAATTATTGCCACAATAACTCTGGTTCCTGCTTGCAAGTAATAACAGAAATAACCACTTTAAACATGGTTTGATTATTTTTTTTTAACAATCACCCCCCTTTAATAAATTTTCAAGCACGTTTGTGTCCCCCTCCGTTCCTCTTTTCTCTTTATCGTAAATGGATGTGTTATCCTAGTTTCAAACAAATTCTATATGTTTACATGGGTAAACTTTGTCTAGCCTTATATGATCGAAGGGGGCGGTTACTCTTTCCGCTTTATCTGCCCAAATTATAAACTTGGTGCGGTGCCACACTACAATTACTCTTACGAGTCAATGGCTGCATGCAGCCGTCCCCAGCAGCTGAGTTGTTGGGTAGGTAAACACATTTTATGGTTAAAAACATATGCTGAGCCAATGAAATGGATTTGCTTATTCCGCAACTCCTCAGCTGTTGAGGACATATGATGCTGCCAATAACAATACTATGGGCATTTAAATTAGAAGATAATGCACATGCCAGGTAGTACATACGCCACAGCATGCATCTGATACTTTGGTACATTAATAGCAGCCAAGAGTTCCAGCCTCAATACCATCGAAAATGTTTCAACATACTGTGTCCTTCAGGTTGCGTATGTGTATAAAAGCAAGTAATAATTCTAAAAATTAACAGTCTAGCGAAGTAAATAGTTGAAAGTTGGATTTTGCTCTAGAGTTAAAGGCAGTTTCTTGAGTACTGCTGTGTTGTGCTACTGGTGCTTGTTTCAGGTGGTGCCAAAACTACGGATTGAACTAAGGTGATATTTATCGCCATTTTAAAAAATTGTCATCTAGGTAATAATGTCTGTGACATACATTTTACGCACGTATTAACAAAAATATACGGTGTAACAGGATCATGGTTCACCCCCTTTTTGTCTTTCAGTTTTGAGGATAATTGATTGAAATTTTGAATATCCTATATACATAATAAGCAGCACTTTTTGACATACAAGTGATTTTTTTCATTTCCGGTTTCGCCGGAAGTGACATAAAGTTCATCAAAACGGTTTTTGGGAAAAAACTTAATTTCAAATGGAACCATATTGGTACCGTAGTATCATTTATTAGTACTATTAATAAGGAATTTTATGTGTCGTATTAAAATGTGCGATAAATACAAACTAAATTACAGCTAAAAGAAAATAAGAAAATACAATTTTGTTCTAATTACCTTGTTATACATAAGGTTGCTTTGGAATACAAAAAATGAACACATAACATTACAACAGTTGTTCAAAATGCTGTCCATTAACGTCACTGCACTTCTAAACTCGCATAGCTCTTTCTCGAAGAACGTTCGCCAATTGCTGGGCCGTTACGCTATTAATTGCGCGTCTTACTCGTAGCTCCAGGTCTTTACTGGTTGTAACAGCGGTTGCGTAGACAATATTTTTTAAATGACCCCAAAGAAGAAATTAAGGGGCGTTAAATCAGGTGACCTTGGAGGCCACTTCACAGGACCATTCGTCGAAATTACATTTTCTCCGAATCTCCGTTGAATGTAATCAATTACTATCATTAAATTATGGGGAGATGCGCCATCTTGTTGGAAATACATTCCCTGTCGTAAATGGAAAGGTAATTCAGCTAAACTGTCCTCAATTTCATTTTGCAGAAATCCCAAGTACCAGTCAGGGGTCCTTCAAATATTATTGGATCAATGATTCTACTACTGATTATTCCAAGCTAAATATTGAAACCGAATCGCACTTGAAAGTTACCCTCCCGTAATAAATTTTGATTTTCTTGTGACCAATATTTTGTATTTTGTTGGTTAAATAATCCCAAATTTGTAAACCTAGACTCGTCCGAAAATAAAATCATTCCCAAAAAATCATTGCTTGGCTGCACGTTATTCTGCAAAATCCAATTGCAATTAAAAGCTTAGATTTATAGTGGTGTTTGTACAAAATTCGGCTTACTGTTCGGTGACTCATTTCCAATTCAAACCCAATTTGCCTTAAAAAAAACAATCTAATCAACTTCTATTTGAACCAAAACATTAATTTCCGTTCCTTCGTTAAGAATGAAATTTTCTTCGGAATCATTTTTGGGCTCACTTCAGAATTGATTTTAAGACGATTAAAATAATTTCTCGTTGGACATTGTCTATCAGGATATCGTTCGACATAAAGGTGTCTACCCGCAATGGCATTTTTTCTACATTCCCCATAAATAATTAACATGTCCACTTTTTCATCTCTTGTATAAATTTGCGGCATTTTGAACACAATTAACAAGAATTTTAAACAATTTTTAATGACAATAAAAATACCGGTAAACTAACAAATGTTTGACAAGCTAAATATTTCGATGTTTTCAAAGCCACCTTAGTTAGTAACTTCTTAACATTTAAGTAGAACAAAATTGTATTTTATTATTTCCTTTTAGTTTAGACATATGAATAAATTCCTTATTAATAGTACTAATAAATGGTACCACGGTACCAATATGGTTCTATTTGAAAAAATTGAGTTTTCCCTAAAAACCATTTTGATGAACTTTATTAGCGCATAAATCACGTAATTTAGTATTTTTGACAGGATTTCGATTTTTCTAGCATTACAAGGGTCATTTAGAATAAATCGGAACCGTCGTGGCACACTTAAATGAAAAACAAAAAATTGTATTATAAAAAATATTGACGTTTGAAGTGTTACTTATTTGATATCGTTGGATTCACAAAATTATGCAGAATTTAAAAATGCAATGACATACAGGGTGTTCCATTTATAAATCGAAAGTTGTGTCACTTCCGGCGAAACTGGAAGTGAAAAAAAATCACTTGTTTGTTAAAAAGTATATATAGGATATCCCAAATTTCAATCAATTATCTTCAAAACTAAAGGAGGAAAGAGGGGAGGTGCCATGATCCTGTTACACCCGGTATATCTGATAGTAACACCGTACACGTATCAACTAACTATTATTGGGCTACATTTGATAACATTCTTAATCTGTTGATAGATTAAATATTTTACAGTATTGTATTAATCGAATACCAGTAATCGATGGCACACATAGCAATTTTATTCCGCTCTTGTTATTAGTTTGACGACACTGAGGTAACAGTTTACAGTGTGCGAAGATTATTTTAGAACTTTCATAGTACTCGTTTAAATAAATTATTATTATTGGTAAGTCTTCGATGTAAAGCATAGTTTCAATAGATAGATGGACAAATTGAATTAAATGAATACGTTCCTCCAGATTACAGGGTGTCCGAAATACGTGGTGCTTGCAGAGCATTTCTATTCATATTATGTCTAGAGAAAAAACAATGTCTCACCCTATTTAAGGCTATTGGTGAAGAGGGAAATCTGTTATGATCAATTATTTTCGAGTTATAAATCAAAATTAAAATTTGAACGAATTTAATTTAATCTCAATAATACAAAAATAGTTTTAAGTTAATACTATGACTTAGTTAGAACTTTTTTGTTATAGGTTTCGAATAACATGTGAAGTGCATTTCTTATAGTGGAAACTATAGCCGATTATGACACTGCCGAATGCAAAATTTCAAGAATTACAAAACTGTATAGTTTCATATTTTTTAAATTCAATTAATGACCTCCTAGACACAGTTGGGTTTCTTTCGTGAAATGTTATCAACAAACATTGGAGGATTTGGTATTCCCCAGGAATGGCCTTTACATTTAAATTAAATTTCCATAGAAATTAAGTAAACATAATAATATATTTATTACATAATATAAACATCTGATTACGTTGTTATCTGCGCGGCACGTGGCGACTACTTTTTTGATTTTGCGGAGGGTTAGTTACGTGCGGAAACACAAGTTAATTTATTGTACTATTGCGAAAGTGTGATAATCTCAGTTATAATTAGAAGTATATATGTCGATATTCACACTTATCAAATATAAGCCGACCTGTCGGGAATATCCAGTCTTCCGATGTATAGTTACCAAAAAAAACGATGAATTAAGAGCAGTGAGTTTTGTGGTGTGCAAAGAATAAATATTAAATTTATCATTTTCTTTTTTGTGGCACTACCACATGAATAATTCTTCGTTATCTAAAAAATATAGTTAGTATATTACTGGAAAAAGATTAGTGAGAGGGTGATTTTTGACAACTAATATAAGACACATAAATAATAATATAATTTCCTAACGTTTCGGAAAACGAATCTGTTTCCTTTTTCAAAGTTATTTGTCTTTTTTTAAAATATATCAAGCGTGAAACTTGACATATATTATTTGTTTATGTAATATCCATAGACACTTACATAGAACTGTTGACACTTAAAAATTATACAACATTAATTTTGTTCAATTCTTTTAACATCGGTAACCACGTTGTACCAAAATCTACAGAGCAATGAGATAAACATTTGTCTTCATTCAATAATATTATTGCTGATTCCTTAATTTTTCTTTTTTTGCTGTCCGCTTCTTTCATTAAAATATTTGCCGAATCCCAGTGTATTCTGTGTCCATTTTCCCAAGCATGTTCGCAAATTTTCGATTTTTCAATTTCACCCTATCTACACACACCGTCAAAAGTCTTGGACCCCCCTGTATATTATAGATTTGGGCTATGTTTATTTTGTCTTCGTTGCTAGGCAACAAAGTTGAGTTATTTAGCTAACAAACAAGATCATATAAATTGACAGATAAAGTATTGTTGATTAGTTATAAATTTTTAAAAATATTCGTCAATTTTATACATGTTTAGCAAAGCGACTTTGATACTTTTCTCTCGTTATAATGCCAGGACGTGAGGTTTCTGCTTTTAACAGGGCAAGAATTGTTGCTTCGAATGATGCTGGACATTCCAATCATCAGATATCCGAGATGTTAGACACTCCTAGATCTTTGGTTGTGCGAATAGTGCATAGGCATGAAGAATTAGGGACAGTGGAAAGAAGACCACGTAGTGGGCGGCCTCGAGTGTCAGATGAACGACAGGATCGGTATTTGGTTCAATATGCCCGTAGACACCGAAATGCTTCAGCTCCAGCCTTCAGGGCGCACTTTCAAGGTACGTTCCGTCTTGTTATGTCGACCTCTACAGTTCGAGGAAGACTCCATCGTGCAAATTTGCGTGCAGAAGTCGTGGGTACCCCCACTCTACTCCCACGACATCGAGCTGCCCGCTTTCAGTGGGCACGGGAGCGTAGTGATTGGATTTTGCAGCAGTGGCGATGGGTTTTATTCACAGATGAAGCCAGAATGGGATTGGTGAGTGATGACAAAAAGCAAAGGGTCTAGAGAGAGCCAGGTCGTCAAGAGAGATTAAATTTTCCCCGTGAGGTTGCTCCCTACAATGATGGCATAGTAATGTTTTGGGGAGGAATAATGTTCAATCGCCGTACGCCGTTAATTCCCATAAATCAGAATATGACAAGTCAAGTTTATATTGAGAATATTATCAGACCAATTATTTATCCCCTACGCGACGAATTAGGAGACAATTTCATCTTCATGGATGACAACGCGAGGCCACATCGCGCAAGAACGGTTCAAGAGGTAATTGAACAGGGAGATATTACCCGATTAGATTGGCCAACTAATCCCCAGATATGAATCCCATTGAAAACATGTGGGACTTTGTTTATAGAACAATTCACAAACGCATGAATCCACCCCAAAATGCGGAAGAGTTAGCTGCAGCAGCAATAGAGGAATGGAACAATATTTCTCAAGAAATTATCAACCGTTTGATTGTTTCAATGTACAGGCGTGTCAATATGTTACTGAGAAACAGAGGAGGTTATACTGACTATTAAGTTGGAGTTTAGTTTGTTTAAAAAAATGGTTTGTTAATTTTTGTCATAATAAATTTATTTAAAAATTGCAATTTTTTCCCCATTGTTTTTTAATTGACTAAATTTTTAAAAATTATTCCTATATTACAAAAAAATACATGTAGCAGAAACATACTTTGAAAAACAAACACAATATTTAAAAAAAATTATTTACTAATACAAAACATCGGGGGTCCAAGATTTTTGACGGTGTGTGTAGTATAAAACTTTATATTTACCTAACCTTATATTAAGGAGTCTGATGACTCACATAATGTTTATTACATTATACAGTTTCTTGAATTTTGCTTACAATTTACTGGTTTTGTTTTTGTTAGTACCTAAGTAAAATTACATATTTAAAAGAAAAACGTTATCCATTTGAAACCATAATTATGGCTTTTATGTTGTATATACTTTCTCCATGTGCATATGAATTAATGCGGGATTATTTAAACATACCTCGAAACTTACCAACTGAAAGATATCTCCAATATGTCTCATCTAACCTTGATGTTGCTCCAAACACTTATCCAAATACCAGTGATAATAACAGAAGTACCAATAATTATGTATCTGATTCCTTAAAACCCCGTGAAAAAATTATTGTTCTTTTAATTGATGAAGTGTATGTTAATAAAAGATTAGACTATAGAAGAAAAGTTTTAATTGGTGTCGCTTCTAATGACAATGAGGGCTACCGTTTTTAGGTTCACCAGTGGCGCCACTGGCGAGTAAGGTAGATGTCAAAAGTTATTGTTAGGCGCGGAACAAGTTTATAGGGTTTTATTATAATTATGTCGTTACCAGTAAATAAAGAAACTTGTTAATTATGCCTCAGTGTTGTACAGTTCCATTTTGTTCGGAAACAAAAGGCAGATATATGTTTCCGAGAGACAAAACTCGCCTAAAACAGTGGTTGGTAGAGATTCGCAGTGATAACTTTACTGCTTCGAAACATTCGCGTGTTTGTAAGAAACATTTTAATCCTGACGATTATGCGTTACCAAAGAGAGAGAGAAAATCGTAAGTAATAATCATGCACATTCGTTGTTTTCATCATGCTCATGCTTGATAGGTACAGTAATGTTCCAACTGAGCAAGTAAATTGCTACTTTCCCCTTCTGCCATCGTTGTGGCAAATGTTTTTCAGCTAATTTTGATAAAAATCACTAAAAACCCGCGTTAAAGAGACATTGTAAACATTAACGTTCAGTGACATTTACCTTACCCTACACTAGCGCCTCTCGTGGTGAATTTCCTCATTCACTAGCTACAACTATTTTTTTTAATATTTTTAAAACATTTTTATTCCATGTGTCTGTGGTAAAGAACATAAAAATATTCTTATTATGCTACGTAAAATTTTTTCTGATTTTTTAGTTAACGATTACATTAAAAAGAAAGACTATTAATCTAGTGCCGAAAAGGTCCGATCGAAAAACAGTAAAAGGAAACTTAATACTTTTCATAAATGATAGGAGTAAAACACTTCATTTTCTATAATTAAAAGTCAGTACGACAAATTACTCGATTGTGACATCAAAAATTACTAAAGTTTTCACGTTAACTTTAACGGTTCGTCAAGTTTCTTTTTAAGTTCCCTCCAAAAGAAAGAAACTGTAAAATAATCTCAAAAATCAACTCGTAAAACCGGCAAAAATATCAGCGTCAAAGTAGACATAGACAACTAACTAACATTTGGCAACAGTGCACCGAGGGTTTGTTCATGGCCTGCTTGGAGCCGGCCACGTGCTATTTCTCTATGGTGTCTGATCCAATACCGCGTGATCCATAAGCGGCGTGCTATCACTCGGTATAGATACACCTAAATTTGTAGTAAGTGCATAACAACAATTAAATATATTGTCATAATTGCTCTTCTGACGTCTTAATTTTGTTATCAGTCTCCTTACAAAATAAATCTCTAAATACACGAATGATACGTTATGGCCTGCAGTAAATATTTTCAGCGTTTATCATACAGTAAATAACTATGATTGATTGTTTAATTTCCCGTATAAAGGCGTCTTTATGGACATTGTTTAATCTGTACTGGAATTTATTATAGTTTTTTGTTAATCCCATAAATAAGAAAATTTAATAAATTGTCACATTGGTTCGTTTTTTTTGGCTTAAAACAATCCGTAGGCTTTGGGGTATACAGGGTGAGCCACGGTGGGTGGAGTTTAAAAAGGATATGGAGAACGGATCAACCGATTGCTTTGAAATTTTGGTTCCCAAGATAATCGAGTATGATCTCTCCAACTAAAATGTTTTTCGAAAGTGCGGTGTTGCCACTTATACGTAAAACTGGCAACATCTTCGTTATTTTAAATAGAATACCCTATATATTTTTGCATTTTTTGGATCACTGTCTCTTTCTGAGTAACTTCTGTAAATTTTTCCCTATACCTATCTCAAGCCGTTTTCGAGATAATAATTCTTTTCTGAATTTATTGCCAAAAATTTGACTTTCAGTAAATCGTGTTTTCTCCTACCTACGCAGCAATTAAAAGATAATTTTTTTAGTTGCGGCTAGGCAAGGCCTGGGGGCATCTCCTCCATTAATCAAATGTTTCGAATATCATACAGGGTGAGTTAGAAAACGCTTTCTATAAGTGACTTAGAAAAATGCAGGAAAGTCAATTTTTTTAAATGGAATGCCCTGTATATTATTACTGATTCGGAAAGGCGATACATTTACCTATTTAAAAAGGTATATACTCTATACCTAATGCACACCGTTTTCGATTTATGGGCACTTTTCTGTAACCTTACCAAGAATATTAGTCTTCTGGTATATCATAACGGGTGGGCCATGACATTTTTGTTTTGTCATTTTGTAATGACAACAGATGTTATTTTTTTAAATAAATTTGACGTTAGTGATATTTGCACCTAATTTGAATAGCTATGTAGCACAAATATGGCAGAAAATAATTATACAAACACAGTTTTAATTGATTTGTTTATTATCCATGGACAGTGCAATAAGATTATCAGCAGAACATGTAGAAGATTTAATGAGAAATATCCGAATTTGCCGCAGATGATCATCAGAAAATTTCCACGAAATCAGCGGAATTTTATAAATTTTGATTCATCATTAAGAGAACAATAACAGTGTCAGTATTAGGAAAAAATAATAATTAAGCAGCAATAACAGTAACAAAGTCTAAGTAGCAGTAACAAATAATACCAATAACAGTAAAAAAATATGGAAATCTTAAAAATATTGTTATAATTGTTCGAAATGTAGACCGTTAACTTCCAGACACTTTTGTATACGACGATGGACGACGTCTGTTGTAGCAACTCTTATTTCAGCGGGGTCCAAGTTTTCAATCTCTTGAATCACTCGACGTTCTAATTCTTCCCTGTTGTGGACTGGAGTTTTATAAACTCTATCTTTAAGAGTACCCCAAAGATAAAAATCTAACGGGGTAAGGTCAGGGAACCTCGGAGGCCAATTCCACGGTCCCAAATGTCTAATCCAACGATCATCGAAAAGGCGGTCCAACTCCATACTAATTTCGTGTGTACAAAGTGCAGGAGCCCCGTCGAGTTGATACCAACAAGTTATATATTTTTCAATTGACAGATTATCAAGGAAATCTTCCACAATTGTTCTAATTATATCTAAATATTTTCTGGAATTCAATTTTTCGTCGTATATGTAATATTTTATTTTGTCACCCATTAACATACAAAACACATTGAAACTAAATTTTACTTGAGAACCAGCCTCTCTAGTAACGTAGTGGTTGTCTGTGGCCCAATGGTGACGATTTCGTGTTACAAATCCCTTCCCTAGAAACTTTTGATTCATCAGTCCATATAATTTTCTTTAAAAAATTGGGGTCCTCTTGCATACGTACAAGTAACATTTCACAAAATTCTATTCTCTGTAGATAATCCTGAGGCATGACAAATTGAACTCTTGTAAATTTTTAATTATGCATTTTATGGTTTGCTAGTATTCTTCTAATGGATGAATATGGCAATCCTAAATCCCGTTCAGCACAACGTATGGAATACTGGGGATTTGCATGAAAATATGCTAGCACATTGATTTCATTTACCTCGTCAGATGTCACAGGTTTAGGTAAATTTCTTGCTTCTCTTAATGACGAACCAAAATTTATAAAATTCCCCTGAATTCGTAAAACTTTCTGTTGTTCATCTGCGGCAAATTCGAATATTTCTCATTAAATCTTCTACAAGTTCTGCTGATAATCTTATTACACTGTCCATGGATAATAAACAAATCCATTAAAACTGTGTTTGTATAATTATTTTCTGCCATATTTGTGCTACAACTATTCAAATTAGGTGCAAATATCACTAACGTCATATTTCTTTAGAAAAATAACATCTGTTGTCATTACAAAATGACAAAACAAAAATTTCATGGCCCACCCGTTATGATATACCAGAAGACTAATATTCTTGGTAAGGTTACAGAAAAGTGCCCATAAATCGAAAACGGTGTGCATTAGGTATAGAGTATATGACCTTTTTTAAATAGGTAAATTTATCGCCTTTCCGAATCAGTAATAATATACAGGGTATTCTATTTAAAAAAAATTGACTTTCCTGCATTTTTCTAAGTCACTTATAGGAAGCGTTCTCTAACTCACCCTGTATGATAATCGAAACATTTGATTAATGGAGGAGATGGTCCCAGGCCTTGCATAGCCGCAACTAAAAAAATTATCTTTTAATTGCTGCGTAGGTAGGAGAAAAACACGATTTACTGAGTCAAATTTTTGGCAATAAATTCATAAAAGAATTATTATCTCGAAAACGGCTTGAGATAGGTATAGGGAAAATTTAACAAAAGTTACTCAGAAAGAGACAATGATCCAAAAAATGCAAAAATATACAGGGTATTCCATTTAAAATAACGAAGATGTTGCCAGGTTTACGTATGTGGCAACGCCGCAATTTCGAAAATATTTTAGTTGGAGAGGTCATACTCGATTATGTTGGTAACCAAAATTTCAAAGCAATCGGTTGATCCGTTCTCCATATACTTTTAATACTCCACCCACCGTGGCTCACCCTGTATAACGTAATATTTTATTTAGCTAAAAATGCTAAAAGTCAAGTTTGGATTTCTTATAACTTTTTTTCATTTTTTTTCAAAATTAATTCTAGTATTTTCGTCATTAGCGAGGACTATTTCTGAAAATAATAAACATGTTGGACTAACTTTCCGAACAATATTAAAAGGTTGTGCTCATTGGTTTATCCAAAACGATCCAAAATTTCATCCGTACAAAATTCTCGTTACACAAGAACTAAATAATCGAGATTTTCTAAAGAATCTACCAAAATCATCCAAAATAATCCACAATCAACTAATGATGGATGAAGTGAACATTAAGTTATGCAGATTTGTTAATAAAAAATTGTAGGTACTAGTTCGATGAAATTCCGTGATAACTTCATACAAAGCCGCTGCCCATCCTAAAGTTTTTGTATATTGGCTCTTGACACATTGGTCCTTATTTTTTCAAGGACACACACTGAAACACTATTAATCTAACATATGCACGTTGCAGGAAATTTTTCAAACGCCAGAGTTATAGAGACGAAGATTAGTTAACATCTAGTTTCAACAGGATGGGACAACCAACCATGTTGCTAGAGATAGCATGCAAGACATTGTTTCTAATGTTTGGTGACAATTTGGTCATCTCCAGATATGAAAGGTTATTGGCCCAGTATTCGAGACTTAGCAACTAAGAAAAAAATCATAGAAATAAATTAGATGTAAAACTTGTGCGGAAAGAGCTTTGGAAAGATTTTCTTAGTGCATCACTAGTGTTACAATATACTATTTCATAATCGAGTACGTTTGGTATCATAAAACTATGGGTTAATACTTTGCTAGCATAGACAACTCATTTTTTATGAAAAAAGTTGCAAGACGTTTATATCATTATATGTATCTGTCATCAATTTTATTTGTTTTTGTCGAGATTTTTGGGGCCCAATTACTTCAGTCACTTTTTTCTCAGTTCGTACATAGCTAACTTAACGATTATTAATATATTGGAAGCCCAGATATACTTCACCAGCTTCTTACATCACAAGCGAATGATTCTTAGAGATCCCAAAAACTAGGAAAAGCCCATTGGATGGCTCAGTTGCTTGAACAAAAGCTACATCTGCATAACTGGAGAGCAATATACGAAAGGTTCTGGAGTAGACAATCCTTTATTTTTTACAAAACTGGAAGCTCTCGTTAAAAAGTAACTTACAACCCCTGTATCAATGAAGTTACCTCAAGGTAACTGTACGGGAGAGCACTACAAATTTAGAGACAATGGACACACACCCAATATCCGAGAATGCTATGATTAAAATCTGGTTTAGAAAAAATCCATACGCTCTACCGGGAATCGAACTCGGAACTCCAAAGTGAGAGACAAGTGTCCTTACCATGATGCCATATAATATCCACTTGTTGTCAATTTTCTTAAGTTTTGATCTACATTATTACTACGTAGGTATTTGTTTCGTCATCGTCGAATTTTAAAGCAAGTGCCAGTTTTTAGTAAAATTTCTCAAATCGCAGATATTTGTATATTCTGCATCGTAGTCTGTACCTTGCATGACTTGCACGGCTCGATTGACCCGGGCCTGGCAGACGCATTCAGAGGAAGGAATTGTCTGGAGTTATTTATACCTGGTGGGCTTTGTGAAATTATTTACAAACTAATAGTGCTGTTTTAAACTACAGTTGTCTACATTTCAATATTAGAGTTGAGAGTTGGCTATATGGTGTCAGCTCCAAAGTGATGTTCTACAGGTAAAAATTCGTATGCCAAAACAGGAAAATAACATGAATAAAACTACATTTACTATTGTTATACCCCAAGGTGCGGAGTGATTTGGATATACAGGGAGTCCCATAATTAAGTACTTTCCTTCAAGGGGGTGATAGAAAAAATAGGTTGAATTTTGTATATAAACATTTGCCTTAAATCAGTTCATAAGGGTGCTACAACCCTTAAAGGGAGTAAGTACAATATGGTTATTTGCCAATAAATTCAAAACGTCTTAAGTTGCAAAAATTATATTAGGACCATTTATTAATTTCGTAATGTTACATATTTTGTCAAATTTTTTATTTAAATATAATACAAAACTCAACTTATTTTTTTCTAGTTCCATCACCCCATTTAGGGAAGGTACCTAATTATGGGATACCCTGTATAACAATATACAATTTAGAAGAATGTTTACCTTTCGATATTGCTCCCAGCCAATGACAGGGTTTCCACAGTTCATTATCAATATTGTTTTTTGTCCACATCAAGTATATGCATTCAACTATTAACTATTAGGTTTAATATTATCATTACTCGTAGATTTAATAATTATTAGTAAGTTTATCCACTTGAATTATGGGTCTTTCCCTGGAAGTTCACTAACACTATTTTTCGTTAAAAGTTCGACTTGGTATCTATTTGAATCTCGTGCACGCGTACTAGGAATATTGTCTTTAGTAGATTATGAATTATGTTTACCTAAATTGATAGAAATTACATTTTAGCAAAATTACGTTTTTATACACTACAATTATTATACTTGCAATAGATTGATATCATACAATAACCCGCAAAAATTCAAAGTTTGTGGCAATATTCTTAAACCGTGTGACATGCTTTCCTCTACATAAGAAAATGAATCACTGTGACGCCCAAAACTACGTAAGTGCTTTTGGTGTGTAATGGATCTCCAGTTCCTGTTCTACAGTGTGGAAAAACCACATGTTGCTATCAGGCGGAGTACAGGGGCTTAGATAGCTGCAGTGAAGATACGGTACGTCCAGGGAATCAAGAAATTAATCCAGAAAGAAAACTCGTACAGTTAATAAGCTAGAAAATGACAACATTAGTACTCAAGCACATACCGGGAAGAAGCTCAAGCGGGGATACATATACAGATAAACCATGAAGGTGCGAACACGGCCATTAGTATGTGCGATTTGCGTTTCACCGTTAACAGCGGAGAGAGATCCACAATAGCGAATCGGTGTCTGCGGTTCAGCACAACTGATGCGATACTGCAGTCTAACCACATACCTTCTTTGGGTATGTGAGCCTAGGTGGCGGATTTTACAGCAGATACAATTAATGGAATTAAAAGAAAAATAATTTAATAATATATTCTAGTTGAAGAACCTGTCTGAAGAGATAATATTTAGTTTTATTAATTAAATTTTTATTAACCATTTAAAATGATTTTTTATACCATAAAATAAATAAGGAAATGGTTGTAAAACTTAACAGTTATACTAGTACAGGGTGTACTAAAGTAATTTAAAATGGTAATCTATGCATACAAGAAAATAACTTCATTACAACAGTAATTCAATGTTACGTAACCTTGATTTTTAAATATGTTGTGTAATGCAAGTGTTTAACCAATGACATAAAGATAAGTTTAAAGTAATCTAGTGTAGGTTGCTACAAAACAAAGGACTCCACGAAATCTGAAGTGGAAAATTTTAATTTTATTTTACAAAATTGTAAAAAACAAAGTTAACAGAAAATAAAAATCTTATTTTGTATTAGATGAAAACTGATATTTACTTATTTTTTCTCAATGTAGAGTTCCTTCATTCAATTTGCCATGGCTTCAGTACATCTAGTGTGCTGTAACCGATAATACTGGAAATTATCTGTTAATAAGTAATTAAATGTGAAATATATATCCGAATAAAAATAATTATTACGAAAAACTATAAGCCATATAGCAAAACCTCAACACAAACAAAACAGTATACAAGAAATCAAAGAAAATGAAAATAAACTGACACAAGATAAAAATAAAATAACAAATGAATTTAACAACTTCTTCGCAGAGATCGGTTGCAAAATTAGCAAAAAATATAAAAAGAACGACCATTAATTTGCAAAAAATATAAAAAAAACGGACATTAATTTGCATAACAAATATTTAGAAGATAATTTTTCCTATCATATGTAGAACCTAATGAAATATACGAATTCTTAATGGAATCAAACCGTCTACGCGTGCGTAGCCTAAAAACAAAATGTTGAATTAGCAAGTGCAGATTTATGGTTAACAGAAAGCTTACTAACCGCAGATATGTGCTTTTAACCACTAAAAAGTCAATCTCAACTAAAGGCACTTATTTACCATAAGAAAACACTTAGTTATTCTTAATAAAACAAAAACAAAAAAAATATTTGAGTTAATTTAAGTAAGTGCTGTTATTGGGATAATTAGTCAAAACAGTTTTTCCTATGCTTAGATGATGGTAATGTAGTCTTAAGAAAAAAATATTTATGATAATGCAGATCTTAGCAAAACATTTTGTTTGGTAGATTTCTCTCAGTATACCCCCTAACAACAAAGATCAACACTAATATTCTTAATGGCGTCAAATTGTCTACGCGTGCGTCGGCTATATTTATGGTTAACAGATGGCCTACCAACCGTAGGAATGTGCTTTTTAACCACTAAAAAGTCAATCTCAACTAAAGGCACTTATTTACCATAAGAAAACACTTAGTTATTCTTAATAAAACAAAAACAAAAAAAATATTTGAGTTAATTTAAGTAAGTGCTGTTATTGGGATAATTAGTCAAAACAGTTTTTCCTATGCTTAGATGATGGTAATGTAGTCTTAAGAAAAAAATATTTATGATAATGCAGATCTTAGCAAAACATTTTGTTTGGTAGATTTCTCTCAGTATACCCCCTAACAACAAAGATCAACACTAATATTCTTAATGGCGTCAAATTGTCTACGCGTGCGTCGGCTATATTTATGGTTAACAGATGGCCTACCAACCGTAGGAATGTGCTTTTTAACCACTAAAAAGTCAATCTCAACTAATGGCACTTATTTGCCATAAGAAAACACTTAGTTACCTCTAGTAAAAAAAACAAAAAAAATATTTGTTAGTTTAAGTGATTGCTGTTATTGGTATAATAAGTCAAAGATTTAAGGTTGCAAAAGCTCATTAGCAAAACAGATTTTCTTAGATGATGGTAATGTTGTCTTAACAAAAAAAAATACTTATGATAATGCATATCATCTTAGCAAAACATTTTATTTGGTCGATTTCCCTCAGTGTAGAATTGCGGGATCAGAACGGCCGCACTTCTTGCACTCACGCAAAACCGGCCCTGGTTGGTTGTTGTTGGTTTTGCTGTGAAATCAACTGAAATATGACTAAATACAGCACTTGCTTCATTATCATTATTTATATAAAATAATAGGTATCTCTATTCTCGTACTGTCTGACGTGATTAATAAAAGTATAAGTATATATTATTATGTACCTACCTGTATCGTCACTAACAAAACATTCTAGTTAAATGATAATAATACTAATTAATCTCTTCACGAAGCGTATATCTGCATTCTATTTCCGTTACTATCAGTTTATCTCATACGAGTATTATCTATATTATGTTATTATCCTCTTTATTATTTGGCAATATTTATTTTTTATCGTGTTTCAGTGTGTAGATAACTCCAGACTAATAACATGGTGAGATCCACATCTACAGAATCAGATGATCTTGGTAAGTTTCATTTTAAATTACTAAATATATAACTTAAATGTAGACAAAATCCTGTATAATTGTATATAATGGCATTATTCTCATTACTGTTTACAGTACCTACCTATTAATGATTTTGTGGTTTGTAAAATTTATAAAGTTGAACACTCTCGAACTGTTCTACCACCTAGTTAATTTATATTCTAATTTTTTTTATTTATGTTTCAATGGTTTGAACACAAATTATTTGTTGATTTTCACATATAAATTTTTACATATGTATTTATACGTGCTGATCAATTTTGAGGTTATTTGGACAAAAAAATAATACAATTGTTGTTTATATACAGGGTGGTACGAAGTTTACCTGACAAACTTCGACACGTGATAGAAGGACTTAAAATAAACCGAAAAGTTCCTATCAACTTACATCCTTAGGGGATTGCTAACAAAGATACAGGATGTTAAAGTTTTGTGAAAAACAAACAATTTTTTTAATAACTCTAAAATTACGAAAGCTATCGACTTGAAGTTTTAGGGGCGGTGATGATTTTTAAGTCTCTATTGTTTCATAAAATCTTATCTTTGTACTGCCTCCAGTAGCGCCGCCAGAGGGTGGGGGAGATGAATTTTTCGCCGACACTATGTTACGCCACTGTTTTGTGCAGTTGATTTTGAGATTGTTCGATTCAGTGTTCAATTTGGAAGAAAGAAGGTATCTTTTAGTTTTTTCGTACAACACTTAATTTTCGAGGAAAATAGTAAAAAGCATTTTCATGACTAAACTTTATTGAAAGTTTATCATTTTATTTCATAAATTACAGAATTTATGTAAAAACTAAGAACATAAATAAAACTCATTACCAAACAGTGAAACACAGGAAATTAAAGAAATTGCTCAAATTGGAGCTCATTCACTTCAATACATTTGTGACACCTCTGAATTGTGGAATTGACAGCGGCGGATACTTGATGATGATTTTCCCTCATCTCGTTGCAAGCTTGTTGGATACGCCCAAGTAGCTGATCTCGCGTTGTCATCGGTGTAGCATAAACTTTTTCTTTTAAATAACCCCACATATAAAAGTCTAAAGGCGTGAGGTCAGGTGATCTTGGTGGCCAGGCCACCGGACCTCTTACAATATTCTTCTGGGCGTTATAATTGTTTCCCACACGACCTATCTATCTCTCAGGATAATTAGCGTCCAACCATTCGCGCACCACCCGTCCAAAATGCGCCGGTGCTCCATCCAACTGTATCCAACTTTCATTTCGTACATCAAGGGGAACATCTCCCATTATTTCGAGAATGTCATTAGTGAGGAAATCCCGAAACAATTCTGCATTTAGCCTAGACGGCAAGAAGTGTGGGCCACAAATGTTGTTGCCAATAATACCCAACCAAACATTTACACTAAATTCATTTTGAAATGATCGAAGGCGGGTTTGGTGAGGATTTGCGTGTGCCCAAACATGCATATTATGGTGATTCACTACTCCAGCTCTGGTAAACGTCGCCTCATCGGTCCATAATATTTTTCTTAAGAATTCGGGATTCCCCCTTACAGAGTTAATTAGCCAACGACAAAAATTTAAACGCTTCCCTGTATCACCGGGATGTAAATTTTGTACGGGATATAAATGATAAGCTTTTCTGTGGTCTCGATGTAATACTCGTAGCACTTTAGACTTGGATGTTCCTAATTGTTGTGCTGCCCTGCGAGAACTTAAACTTGGATTTTCGCCAAAAGCTCTAAGAATTCTTCCGTTTCGATTTCTTCCAATATTTTTTCGATCTTCATTTCTATTTTGTCGGTTATCTCGCAATCCCCTTTCGCAAAAATTGCGATGGGTGTCTGTAACAACTTGAACATTTGGTCGTCTCCTATTTGGATACCTCCTTCGGTATTTTCGAACTGCTTGTTGAGCATTGCCATCACAAAACCCATAAATAAAATGAATATCAGCATACTCTTCATTGCTGAACAATCTTGGCATCTTGTAGCTTGGTACACAACACTAACACTAGTTTTGACAGGTCAAACATTGACTGACAACACTGTTTCATTGTTTACCAAAGGCAACTAGGATTATTAATTTTATCATTAATGTAGGAAAGGTTTTACTGTTTTAGTAGAGAAAGCAGAAATAGCCGTTTTACTCGAAAAGTAAGTGTTATACTAAAAAACTAAAAGATACCTTCTTTCTTCCAAATTGAACACTGAACAATCTCAAAATCAACTGCACAAAACAGTGGCGTAACATAGTTTCGGCGAAAAATTCATCTCCCCCACCCTCTGGCGGCGCCACTGGAGGCAGTACAAAGATAAGATTTCATGAAACAATAGAGACTTAAAAATCATCACCGCCCCTAAAACTTCAAGTCGATATCTTTCGTAATTTTAGAGTTATTGAAAAAACTGTTTGTTTTTCACAAAACTTTAACATCCTGTATCTTTGTTAGCAATCCCCTAAGTTGATAGGAACTTTTCGGCTTATTTTAAGTCCCTCTATCACGTGTCGAAGTTTGTCAGGTAAACTTCGGACCACCCTGTATAATAACAAAAAAGTGGGCAAGTAATATAAACATTTAAAAAATTTGCCAAATATAAAAATCTCTGTAGTTAATAAAAATATTCGGAATCATCTGGTTTGTCACACATTTTTTAAAACATTATAAAAACACATGAACAATACTGAATTTGGGAAAAAATTTCATATATAAATAAAACGTCTAGCGTCGTTAAAGTAAAGTAAATCACTAAAATATAAAGTTATTTATTAATATTTGTAATGAATAATACGTAGATAAATTGAATTAATCAAATATATTTTACAAGAAAATAATTACCCTGCTAATTTGGTTACTAACATTCTTTTCCAGAATAATAACATATCTAGACCTAAAAAACATAATAATGAAACAAAATTGTACTTTAAATTACCTAATATTAATCAATTATCTCTAAGGTTAAAGAACATTATACAATGGGAAAATACACAAATAAAATTTTACAATAACAAAATACTTGGAAAATTGTACAAAAAACATAAAGATAGATGTCCTTTTGAGATGAGAAGTAACGTGTGTATAAAATAGGATGTGAGTGTGGTGCTCAATATGTAGGACAAACTAAACAATATTGTCTCAACGTGATTTGTATCATTCTCTAAATTTTTCAATACATGCATACATACCTTAGAGGACTATCTTAAAGTTGATTTTGAAAATGTTCAAATTTTGTGCAACGAAACAAATCTAAGTAAAAGATTAATATTAGAAACGATTTATATTAATGAGATAAAAAATTATATTAATTTAAGGTCAGATGTAGTAGGTCTTAGTGATATACAGGGTGTCCCACGTCCATTTTCTCGAAAACTAAAAGAGTATTTGATTTCTGTAAAAGGTATTCACTGGAATTTATAAATGACTTCAGGTATGGGCAAAATCGGTATTTCTCCCCATTGAGGTATAGATGGCGTTGCTATGCAAAAAAACTATTCGATCTCAGGAACCTTGCAAAGAAGCGCACGTGACGGGACATTAATTTTGAAGCAACTTTTATGTTGAGGACAATTTTCGAAAAATCAATGGTTTTCGAGATATTTGAACTTAACTTTAATTTTTTTAAGCAACAAAAATCGTCGTAACTTTTTTTACAATAAATTTTAGATGATAGGTCCTTTGTGGCGTATTTTATAGTAAATCAGACTGATTTAAATAGTAATGAAACAAATTCCATTCAACTTCCGGTTTGACCAGAAATTACATTATTGTTCATTTTTCAATCGGACACTGCGTATATTTTCATGAAAATCGAAATAAAATAGTACTTAATATTACAAACTGTTACATGTAAAAACATACTCAAAGTTATGGCGATTTTTGTTCCTTAAAAATTAAATTTAAGTTCGAATATCTCGAAAACCAGTGATTTTTCGAAAACTGTCCACACTGTCAAAGTTAATATCTTGTCACGTGAGCTTCTTTTCAAGGACCCTGGGATCGATTAATTTCTTTGCATAACAACGCCATCTATATCTCAATGTGGAGAAAGATCGTTTTTACCCTGGTTTTACGTCGTATAGGATTGATAAATCCTAGTTCTGTTGATAACTGTGCAATACATTACTTCTAGATTAAGATTATTGAAGCGGAGTATAAGGCATACGATTCGTATAGTTAACATGACCCAAAGAAAACATTACCACAAAAGTAAGGGTAATAAATAGTGAAATGTTACGAGTTACGGGTAATCCTCAGACCAGACTACAAGAATGCATCGAAGCCCTGGAGAACATTTAAAAAATGTTATTTTTAAAAATTAAATAAATTAATAAACGGCACAGCCTACTAATTATTCTGTAAAAATTTCCCTTCATTTTACGCAACAATGAGACAATGGGAGAGTATTTTAATTACTCATATCCTACTGAATCACCCTGTATATGAAAAGTTTCAGATTTCTACGTTGTTTGAGAAAATGATAGTACATCAATGACCAGCAACACACAGACATAATGACGGCATGCCAATTCGGATAATTTTTCTATTTTTGGGTCTTAAAACGTTTCATCATAATCTGGAACTTGATATTTTTCACGACGGCAATACTTTTCCTGTATAGGTACCTAGATGAGAGTAAAAATAAAAACCGCACTTCGAAGACCATACATATTTGGTCATACCTGTAATTGTCGGTTTGTTTTGATTGGACTCATCAACAAACAACAAATTGCATAAATGAAAATATAGATTTCTTTAACTGTTCATTGATAAATTTTAAGAAAAAATTAGAGAGTGACTTATTATAACCCATATCTTGATCATACAAATTTCTTGTACATATATGTATGTGTGTGTATATGTGTATATATGTATGTGTGTATATATGTGCGTATATATGTATATGTATATATGTGTATATGTGTGTATATATATATATGCATTTCTTTTTCCTAGGTTTTTAAATATACTTTTTTTAGGTATCTGTAGATAATAATCTTTCACTGTAAATTGTAATTTGTAATGGATTTATTCCGTAAATAAACAAAACAAACAAACAAACAAAACAAACAAAGCCAAAGTCAGAATCTAAATAAAAAATAATTATCAGGATTTTCAATCCAGCAGACTGTTTTTAAATTGAAAAATAATAGATAGCAAATATTGAAAATAATAGACTATTAATATCTTATTGGAAATGTAAGATTGTAAGCTCTGAAGATTTATAAACAAAAATGTACAGATTATCAGTTGTTTAGTGTGAATCATATCATCCCCACTTTTATCATTTGTTGATATTTCTGATAAATATCATTTCTGATGTTCAATTGTTTGATGAAATAATTAAGTAATAAATTCGGAGAGTTCATTGGAATTAGCGAACAATAAAGTTTTGTGGTTATTTTTTATTAATATTTGCACAGCGTTGAAGTGTCAGCTATTTTAGAATTGCATATTACTTTTTATTAAAACACATTATCCGAGAACAAGGAAAACGTACGTAACTCACTCCGTTATTTGAGACATTTCATTGCAAATTTGTGTGGATCCAGATTATTTTATTTTTTTATTCAAAAGCTGTCAATTCGAAGAAAACAGAGACAAATAGTTTCTAAATGAATCAAGCTTACCAAGGCACATTTTTATGTGATAAGATTCGAATCCCTTAAAAAGTTCGAATAAAAAAATAAATTGGGAGTTGCTGATTTCACCAATAACGGATGATTGTAAAAATATCCTTTAGAAGCCCTAATAAAATTTCACCGACTACCGACTACTTCGTTTACTAATTTCAACGTCAGAATTATTACAAATAATAGTCAAGTAGGGCCTTAAATTTTATAGTACTGATACAACGTCGGAGCAACGTAGCTTGAACCTCGCATACCGACTATTTACGTCTAACACATTTACCAACGGTGGTTTGATGTCAGAAATCTCCTTAATACGTTGGGTCACAGAATCAGTGGTTAAATTTGTGGTTGGGTGTGTTTTCAGGTCATTATCCAACGTTGACTAGACGTTGGTAACTGACTAAGTAGGTTTAGGTAATTTTTGGGTAACCTTCCAATGTTGGTTAGACGTTGCTGACTGACGTAGTCGTCTAGCAACGTCAGCTAGATGTTGGTGTGAGACTTTTGAGCCTTGGCTTAACATAACCTCAAAATTAATGTCGATAATGTAGGTAATGGTAGATATTTAATAAAGATTTATACTCCAACTCGACGATTTATACACCAGGTCGACGTGATTTACACCGATTTTTCCAAAGCTTTCGACAGACTTGACCACGGATTCCTACTTAGTAAACTTCGAATTCTAGGTCTCTCCTCTTTGTTATCAACATTTTTCAAAAGTTTCTTAAGTAATAAAACGTAATACGTGAAATACTGTGGTTTCAAGTCTGACGAAATTCATGCGGGGATGCCTCAAGGCTCCATCCTGGGCTCCCTTCTGTTCGTTTTATTCATTAACAATATAGTCAGTGATTTGGATGTTAGCGTCTTACTGTATAATAATAATAATAATAATAATCATTTATTGCCCAACAGATCAACGATCCAGTTACAGGACAAATACAATAAAAAGCAATTAATAATATTAATAATGGTAAAAAGTATTACCTAATAATAAAAAATAGTGTCACATAGATAAAGATAGACAGAAAGGTTACCTAATAATAATATTACTTAATAATAATACCTAATAATATTACCTAATAATATTACCTAATAATAGAAGTAATGTCATATGGATAATGGTAAAAAGAAAGGCTACAAATTGTCAATAATATAATGTATAATTAAGTAATAATAACATAGAAAGTTTAATGTAAAGTAACATATACATACAGATACACATTTAAGAAATAAAAGGCTGGAAGAGGGACTAATATTGGTTATTAAACCTATTACTGGCAGCAGCAATAAATTCCGAAAATTTGCTACAAGTTATGTCACATGTATTTGAGATCTCGTTGAAGTTATTGCACATCACACATATAGGAGATTTAAGGAGAACGTTAGTTCTAGCTAGCTCACAATGAAAAGTTATACTTCGGCGAGAGGTTACTCGTGGTATGTGAAACGAAATCATGGCTAGAAGTGGAGATCAGTCCAGTTTATTGTGAAATAGATTAAGTAATATTTTCAGACTATTTATTATACGCCGTGATTCTAAAGTAGAAAAGTTGTATCTGCTAAGTAATAAGAAATGCTGATAGCCTCTTTCTGGATAAAATTCATCGATTTTAAAAGATAAAAATTTAAGAAATCTGCGCTGCACATTCTCAATTGTGTTTTTATGGGAGGCATAGTACGGGTATCAGACTAATGAGCAGTAATCGAGTTTTGATCGTACATAAGTATAGTAAAGTGTTTTTAGAGCAAACTCATATTAGAGAATGAACGACAGTTTCTGATGATAAAGCTTAACATTTTTAACGGCGATGCAGTAACTTGCTCGATGTGATTCAAAAAAGTGAGTTTTGAGTCGAATATTATTCCTAAATCTTTTATTGTTTCGCAACGATCAAGTATAAGAGAATTTAAAGTATAGTCATACAATACTAGGTTAATTTTCCGAGTGTAAGTAACTACTTTACATTTTGTAGCATTTAAATGTTATTATTACACCAGTTTTCGATTGATTTTAGTTGTTTTTGAACTTCTTCGCAATCGTCAAGGCTACTTATTTTTGCGTAGATTTTCAGATCATCGGAAAATACCAATTTTTCACAGTTTACTTCAGTGGTAAGATCATTTATAAATAACAGAAAGAGTAATTGGTCCAAGGTTGGAACCTTGGGGTACATCCGAGGTTGCTATAAAAAGTTCAGACTCATGCCCATAGTACATTACATACTGTTTTCTGTTACTTAAGTATGACCAAAAAAATTAATAAGTTAATCCGAACATCAGTTTCCCCAAAAGAAGCTCATGATCTATGCAATCGAAGGCCTTCGAGAAATCAGTATATATATCACATCCACCTGGCCTTGAATGTCGAGTACCTTTGAAATATATTGATTTATGATGCATAAAGTGGAGACTGTTAATCGCTTTTCCATGAAACTATGTTGGTACGATGATATTAAAGTGTTTACAGAAGGATAGATGCGGCTATACAATGAAATCGCGAAGACCCTTGCAAAATTACAGAGAATTGAAATGGCTCTGTAGTTACTAATTTCAGTTGAGTTTCCGCTTTTAAAAATAGGACATAATCTACTTCATTTCCAGCAATGTGGAAATGTTTCTGATGCGATTGATAAGTTGTAGATAACAAGAAGTGGTTTAGCTAAAGCATATGCACAGTCTCTAACGAAAAAGGAGGGTATTTTATCATGACCTGAGGTCATTTTATTTTTAAGCTTCCTGGTAGCAACTACAATTTCATTCTCTGTTAAAGCATCAATATTAAAGCATAACACATTGTTAATTTTGCTATCTGTTTTATTCTCGCTAGGGGGTAGGTAAACACTGCTGAAAAAGTCTCCAAAACCATTAACTATAGAATGAGGATTTTCGTAGGTCTTATCTTCATGTGTTAGTAAACCGAGAATCCTAGTTGTTTTGTTTTTATTTTAAATGTAAGACCAGAAATTGGAAGGTTCACTCGTTACGGTGTTTTGTACACTATCAAGATAGGTTTTATAAGCAGTATTTATCTGAGTTTTTATTAAAGTTCTTAATCGTTTGTATTCTTCTAAAAAGTGGATGTTTTTATCTTTTTTATATTTTGTACGATACTTGTTTTTCAAAGTTATATTATTTTTAATTTCAGCGGTGTACCATTTTGGGTAATTATTTTTAATTTTGTTATTATATGTTGGAACATATTAGTCAAGAACTGAGTATAAATGGATATATAATTCTGAACAGGCATCATTAACATTTGATATGTTTGACAAAAAGTTCCAATCTGCGTTTAAAATGGAATTGTATAATTCTGGAAAGCTTTTTTAAAGTTATGTGGTTTACTTGATGAGTTATTAGAAAATTGTATGTGCTTTATATCCTTTAACCGTAAGTTTAACATCAGATCAGGATGATGTAAGGCCTCTTTAACGACAGGAGCATTATCTCGAATAACCTTACAATTAATGTTTGAAAAGATGAGATCTAATAGACGTACATTAATATTTGCCACATTATTAATTTGAGATAAGTTGATGAAGGACATGAAGTAATAGTAACACCACATGAAATTACAACCCCCTTTATCTCTGAAGGTCTGGAATGACCTTGTGTGGGAGAGGGCTACACATTTAGAGACAATGGACACACACCCAATATCCGAGTATACTACGATTAATCTCTCTCACAGAAAAATCCCAGTTCCTCGACCGGGAATCGAACCAGGGACCCCGAAGTTTCGAGGCAAGTACTACGTTACCTCTAGACCACGGAGCCACGTGAGAGACGATTTGAGACCTACCGTCTCTTACATTTTCATTATTAAAATTAATAACACTAAAATCACCTAAAATCAAAATATTGCTATTTGTGCATAAGACTTGCTCAAATAGTTCAAAAAAAAATTTCAAAATCATCAATACTCACATTAGGTGGAATATAAATTACATATGCAAATATGACACTTGAATTTACAAAACATTTACAGCCTGCTATGTCGATAATAGGAAGTGAATTTGTTATTACAGTCAGATTTATAGTAGCAGTCTTACACATATTATTGTTGAACGTCAGAAGAACTCCACCACCACAGCAATGCCCAGTAACATCCAGTTTTCTATCAGATCTAAACACACTATATGAGTCCGGGAAATATTCTGAGTTGGAAATTTCGTTTGTCAGCCCCAGGTTTCGGTTAAACCAATTATGTTGAACTCGTTAGTACTTACAGAGGAGTAGAATTCGTCAACTTTAGTTCTTAAACCGCGCACATTTTGGTAATAACATGTTAAGTCCAGTACACTTCGTGGATCGTTGGGCTGTATGTTGATGATGCGAAGATTTTTACCTCCATAAAATCAGTAACTGATTGTGAAAAGTTACAAAATAAACTTTTTACAATTAAACCTCTCACTTAATGTGGAAAAATATAATGTTATGTCGTATAACAGAAAAAAAAATCCAATCCTTTATGAATATAAATTGGATAATATTGCGCTAACCCGTCCCGAGTTTATCAAAGGTGTCACATTCGATGACAAATTAATATTTAAAAACCACATCGAGCAAATCGTAAAGTCTCCACATAGAAATTTGGGTTGTGTTATAAGAAATACTAAAGGTTTCACAGATATTTCCGTATTTCTACTGCTTTTTAACACCTTCTTGAGGTCAAAATTGGAAAATGCATCTCTAATCTGGAATCTCGGTTATTTAGTCTATGCAGACTCGCTAGAAAATATTTTAAGCCGGGTACTCATATGCGCTTCGTATCTGTATTTGTATCATGTATTGTAACGGATACTGTAACAAAATTTTGAATGTGTACGTCTTGCGTTCCATGTTCGCGAACTTACTAAGAACATGAAGAGCGATCCGAGCGCCTGTCGGTAAACGCCGCGAACACAAAGAGGAACGGTCCAGTGTTGTGGACGGTTCGTAGCTGGAACGCAAGCCAGTACGTGTCAGTGTTCCGATCATGTATCGAAACACTGCATGTTTCCAAAACCTTCGTGGACGTTTGTAATCGTCTATTATTGTGTGTACGAGTATATAAGCACCACTTGCTATCATCAGACGGGATACTTCTGGAGACGACATGTTGCTGTGAACTTGCTTCGAACACTGCGGGTCAAGATGATCGCAGGTCGTTACGTCGACTATTCGCCTAGGCATACATACAGCGAACTGATACTGTAACTGTTACAATACATGATACAGATACAGATACGGAGCGCATATGAGTACCCGGCTTTAAAGCGTTTTTTAAAATTTATATCGTACGTAATAAATGGAGTTTACTCTGAAGTAGGGATCCCACAACAGATACTTTTCACAAGATTTGCTGTAGAAAGCCGCGAAACGCGTAGAAATAAACAGGCATTACCATTTTTATTTAAATTAATGCATAATGTGGTAATTTATCCACCTCTACTAGAAAAACTAACCTTTTCTCTACCACGTATTCAGTTTAGACATGCTAACACCTTCTATCTTGCTACAGCTAGGACAAATCTCTTACAATTTTCTCCTCTTTATTTCATTTGTAATATCTATAACTACCTGCAGGACAGATTTGATATATTTTATACAAATTTAAAGACAATAAAAAATTTTAAGTTGTAAAAGTTTGTAACTAATTGATTTTAGTTATACACAATTTTTACTGTTTGGCACCACATGACACTTTCTAACTTTATTTTTATTGCCTGTTCTTTTCGTTTTACTCAATATTCCGTATTTCATGTGTTATATTTAATTTTAATTTTAATGTCTCTTTTTTTGTGCATTGTATTATCAACTTTTTCCCCATCCTGGTACTTGTACTGCTGGATGGTGTATTGCTAAATAATTAAATAAATAATATGATCATGAAGTCAAATTCCGCAGTTCTGCGATAATCGTTCGCGGTTTACCGCTGTCGCTCTATATCCAGGATATTTCTAAGTTTTACCTGTATTTTTGCCATATTACATCATCAGTTTGGTTTAATTGCATCTCACTTTGAAGCTATTGTATATTTGACGAATTTGGTGTCACGCTCATTTATTTTATTATCCTCAAATAAGGATGACATCACTCATTACTTTATTTCGAAAAACTTAATTATAATATCTAAATATTTACTTTACTAAATTAATGCGTGTTTACATAAATACAGTGTGGCAAATACATAAATACACCTGCTAAAAACACGGCTTCATTTGGAATCTGAGACAAATTAAACTCCAGAATTCAAAACTGCTACATCTACAAAAAAGATCAATTTCAATAGTCTACTTCTTTCAATGTTCCTTGAAAAATTAATTTATGTCTCACTCCTATTAACTTTTAAATCACATGATATACAGGATGTCCCATAAGTCGTGTGCCAAACTGAAAAAGGGCTGATAGGAAATATATTTTTGAGCATGTTTTTTTATATAAATATGAACTCACTTTTTCCACCCTAATTTATTATATGTAGATCTGAAATTGCCTAACGCGTTGTCGTTTGTCCAATTTGGAAAAATTGTATAGCATGTCACTTTATAAACTAAAGGACATGGCACCCGAACAAGAGGGATCCTGAGTTTCAGTAGATTTTTCTGAAATTATTTGTACAATATATTATGACCCAGGATGACAATTGTATACGCGGGAAATTTTTGTGAGCCTACAGGGTGTACCAGAAAACAGGTCCGAAATTTCCTTCTTTTGCAAAGTTTAAAAATACTAGTTTTCTCTTTGGATGTGAATGTCTTTTAAAAAAATCGATTAGTATAAGGATTTTGAAGTATATATTTATTTAAAGAAGTGTCCTATAATCAAAATATATGAGGTGCTATGATTGTTAATGATAAATACTAATTTTTAAAGTTCTAAAAAATATATTTTAGATGTAAACTATTGATAGAAATATGGAGAGGATATTAATTATTTTTTACGTTTTTTGAAGCTATTTCAGTTTCTATAATTAATGTGTACGTAATATTTTTATTGTTAATATATTGCAGAATAGTAGTGTTTTACTCGTTTCCTTGTGATATCGACCTACCACATAGTATGGCTTCCTCAATCAACTTTTTTAAAACTTTTTAATTTTGCGGAATATGCCTTGACGTTATTTTGTTATTATGGTTGTCACTTAAATAATTCATTAACTGTCAACAATTATTTCATACGAAAACTGTAAAATTATAATTTCTTAAAATGGTACAATGTTATACTTGTGGTCGGGAAAACTCAAATTGCAAAATATATGACGAAAATGATATTAATGAAGAGCGGAAGAAGAATGTCGCAAAATTACATAGAAATCGGTTTCGTTTTAATGAAACTATGTTAAACGAACAGTCCAGAATTTGTTTAAACTGTAAAAGAAGAATAAACAGATTAATTGAAATGGCAGATGATCCGTTGGCAATCCCTATAGACGTTTTAGTACAGTATAGCACAATGAATTGTTTTGTTTGTCAGAAAATTTGTCGATTTCGAGTAAGCATTGATGCAAGAATAGACTTTTTCTTAAAAATTGAAATTTATTTACCCTTGGAAACACGATGCTGTAATCAACATTTAATCGAAAATGGACTAATACAACTTGAGTTTATGGACAGTCTCATATCTGTATCGCTACGAATAGGCATGACGGTACCAGAAACCGGTGAAGAGTTTAGAAAAATTAGGCAATATGTTCAGAGTATCATCTTCAAAATACGAAGATAAGGCCAATTTTGATGACGATGACTTTAAGTCCATTACATCTTTAAACAAAGACCCATTTCGTGAATTATTTAAATTTTGCAATCCTGTACAATATGGCGGTCATTTAAGGAATGTCACAAAGAAACATTTAATAACTTTTTTGATGAAAATGAGACAGGAAATTTCAGATACCTGTTTAAAAATGCTATTGAATTACTCGTGCCGACAAAATGTTAAGTCTAGTTATTGCCATTCTAAGACAGAGCCTTATGGTCACATTTGTACCTGGAAACTTAGGATTTGATTGTCCTGAAGTTGAAAATAAAGAATAATTCATAAATAGCCGTCACCAGATTTTCAAATATTCTCTACAATCCTGAACTAGAATATACAAAAGCAATTTTCTACCCTGATTTTACATATTTAAAAGTTCGAAAAAGCTCCTATTTTCGAAATCAACGACAGTCCGACTTTTACCATAAAAAGTATAATTTGTTAAAAGCAGGCCTAGTAGTCGCTCCGGATGGATATATTTTAGATGTACATGGTCCATACTTCTTGGATGTTCGCAATAGTGACGCAGCAATTCCTTTACATGACATGACCCAAGATCAACACAGATAAAGAGAATAGGTTCAAGAAGGTGATATATTTGTTATAAATCGTGGCCATAGGGATGCTGTTCGGTTTCTTGAGGAACTGAATTTAAACTACGAAGTTTCACCTCATCTGTTACGTAATCAAAGGCAGTTTACCACAGAGGAAGAGAATCATTCGAGAGTTATTACAAAAACACGTTGGATAGTGGCATCAAGAAATGGACATTTAAAATCAGTTTTTAAACTTTTTATGGTTATGATACCAATTCAGCACTGTGTACACTTGTCAGATTTTTGAAAATTGCGTGCGCTATATTAAACAGATTTCACAAGCCTATTCACATGCAAATGAGAAGCTTGTACAACGTATGTTAGAAATTAGAAATGGAGGTAACATTAATTTACTTCAAACAAGAGTTCAGCAACATCAAATGCTTCGTGCAATAGGTCATGGCCCCTGGATTAACATTCACGAATATGACTTGGAAGGATTTCCTAGACTAAATTATGATTACCTAAGACTGAAAACTTTAGGAACCTACCAAGTTCGATTATCTTCAAGATATGTTCAAGACCACAAATTGCAACCCAAACAACGAATTTATTTTTCAAACTCAGTTATTTGAACCAGGACTTATAAGAGTAAAAATATTTTCTCGTTTTACTCGATGAGACATTTCATTTTTATTTCCTACCTTGAAAATCCTGATCAAAATGTGGATCCTATATCAGGAACATATTGCACATGCAAAATGGGAGCAAGGACATTAGGAATATGCGCTCATGTAGCTAGTTTGTTGTAGTACTTGGGATATGCGAGACATGAAGAAAATGTGAACTATTCATCAAATATATTTTTGGGAGTTGTTCTAGATGCGGTCAATAGAGAACAAAATCATGCTGTAATTAACTGATTTGTATATAATTATTTTAGTATCTTTGGATAGTATTATGATTTTTTAAATACTCTATCTTAGTGTTTTCAGAATGGAAAATCTTAACTTATAACAAAACAGGTATTTATTTTTTTTGTTTTTATGTTAAGTATCAAATGTGTACTGGCTAAGTCCTAAAATGATATACATTTTTTTTTAAATCGGGTTGTATTACAACTGATTTGTGTTTAATTATTTTATTTTTACTATGTTTGGCATTATTTTTTTATTTAGAAATTAATGTTTAATTATCGGATGATAACAATGAATTTTAATGATTACCTGTTAGAACAGTTCTACGCTTAACTGTGCTCTTGAATGTTTTTATTGCAATCTCCTTAAAAATATTTCAATAAAAGCATTTTTTTTTGGTTTCCCGATGCCGGTCAGTCCTTCCGTGGCCTCCGACGCCTCACGGGAGTCGCGCCGGCCCATCAACTACAGCCACTCCCCACATCTCGCAGGGTTAGTGACTGTAGATACCAGAATTGTGTGCCCTAAGCAGACGGAGAGAACCCAGAATGACCGCCTTCTGCATTTGATCTGCCAGCCACTCGGCTGATTTATGGCAGGCCGGTATGATCTTCAGTTCCGAGAGCAGCGTAGGCTTTATCCCTCCGAGTACACCGATTATAAGGACGACCATCTTTACCGAGTACAGCACTTGGAGCTCGTACCGGAGATCGCGATATTTGGTCCGATTCTCGTCCTCCTTCAAGGTGATGTTTTTCTCCGCAGGTGCCCAGAACTCGATGACATACATCACCTTGAGTTGATGGTCGAGGAGGACTATGTCAGGCTTGTTGGCTTGGATTAGCCTGACAGTCGGGAACGAGTAGTTCCAGTAAATCCGGCATTTCTCGTTCTCGACAACGGACTCAATATCTCCGGGGACGTAAGGCAGCACTGGTGTCTGGTCTACCCCGTACGAGTGCCTTAGATGGTAGTATAGCACTCGTAACGCCGCGTTATGCTGGTGGATGTAGGCCGAAATCGCATATATGGGGCATGCAGAAAGTAAGTGCATGAGCGATTCCGGCGCCTGATGGCAGGTCCTGCAGTTGATATCAGGAACCTCTACACGCCACACGCGGCTGCGGTAGACCAAGGTGTTGATAACACCATCTTGGCAGGCCATAATGAATCCCTCGGTCTCCAACTTAAGCCCTGCTAACCTTAAAAAGGTCAGCCTGGTCGATAAACCCAGTGTTTCTATGTTCTTATAGAAGACACCATGCTGGGGTTTATCGAGGTGCTGCCGAAACAGATTTTCCTGTTCGGTAGCTCTGATTCGGGCTTTCAGACGATTTGGCTGAAGTTCGGTGACTGACTCAACATCAGCACCTCGCCGGTCTCCTCGCCTGATGTCAAATGCGAGACCGAGTTCATCTGTGGCTCTCTTTGCTGCCTTGAACAATCCTGCTCCCACTCCTACAGTTTCGTGATGTTTTACGAACCGCAAGAGGGGATCTGAGCTCCTGAGTATGTTACATGCCATACTCAGAACTACTCTGCCATGCGTACACTCCAGGCTCAAGAATCCTCGGCCTCCCCGTTGACGTGGAAGGTACACACGAGGAGCGGACGATCTAG
>JANEYF010001588.1:0-12500 GCA_029963845.1 Rhamnusium bicolor
CAGAGATAAATTGACTTTCTTATTTAAAATTATGATTTATGAAATGAAATCCCAGTGGAATCTGTCAATTAAATCCAGTGAAATACAGAACTTTATTATCCAGTTTAAGCACTCATTGTTATCATAAACAATAACTAAATCAACAGTTCATCTTCAAAGCAATTTTAGTGCCATTTTGGCTTTAAATGCGACGCGATAAACATAATGCACCAATTTTAAAGTTAGTTTAGGATGCAACTCCTTTCAGTTTCCATTGTTACAAGTTGAGTAAGAGGAAACTGTATTCCCTGTATTGTATTATGTTCGCTGTAATGCTAAGATGATTTTCTGTTGTTAGCTTTTAGTGATTTTTTTAAAGAATAATCCAATTGAGATGAAGTTGAGATATAAACTTCGTCAACTTCCAGTTTGCATGGTATACAATGCAGGTATACAAAATTTGATATATAGCCATATGGAACACATAACAAAAGCCCATGAGCTTAATAATAGTCCCATGCACAAAATAAATTTTGTCATTTTTTGGAATTCTTACTTAATGCAAAAAAACAGTGTGTAGAGGATTTTTTCTTTTACATAAATTATTTAAAATAAGGATAAAGAATATGATAATCCACAAGAAATTATAAACTTATTTGCTGAATTCTTTAGTTCAGTGTATACTACTCCAAGTAGTAACAAGCAAAATATCGATGTGACCCGATACAACAACAATTTCGAAACTATCAGTATAAAAAACATTTGTGTCAGAAATAAAGGATGCCAAATTAAAGAATAAAATGACATATTGTTACATGTAAACAAATGTAAACAAGTGGTGTTGTTTGTATTGTGAAATTTTAAGTGAAGTAATTATAATGATCAATTATTCTAAATTATCATCATATTTCTGGTTACAATTACAATGATTACAATTTTATTTTAATATGTTTTCTTGTAAGAAGTCTAATAATTCAGTGGTTCTCTTTAAGGGGTTGTAACTCGTAAATGAAGATTTTCCTAACTCCAAATCCTATGAACCTTTTTAATTACTTTGGCTTGTTGAGGAATTCCTTTAATTATTTATAAACAGAAGAGGGACTGTATGTGTTATAAAGATTTATCGGATTATGAGAGGTCACAAACCAAGGGATAACAATTCTGTGATTATGTTTTATAGCTATATAAAAATAAAACTTTTTCGTGTCGCAGGATATCAAGAAGTAGAGAACAACGGTATGAATACAAACAAGGGTATAGGTTAAACATAATTTTAGAGATTGCAGGTGGACGTAGAATATGTCACATAAACTAGGTAATTAGAAATACTTAAAACTTATGTGACATTCGTTAGCAAATGTTGTTTTTCTGCGATGGTTTCGAAAGTTAACAGTTTTTGGTCAATTTCTTGAGTGGAAAATAAATTTTACGGAAAAAGGGATCGGTGAAGTCTTTATCGATCCATTATGTCACTTTTGGTTGACAACATTGGATAGATCCCTAACTAAGCACTCTAGACAGCAGCGTCTGACATCTGTCAGTTGAATTTTATGAATTTTCTTTGCAAGTTTCAAGTTAAATATTTTATTGAGACTAAAGAGACTGTGTCTCCGACGACTCCTAACTCTACAGCAGAATCTGTATGGAAGAGAGGGATTTAACCTTTGGACAATACATGGCCATATTTGCTAGATAGTGTTTAGTCACATTTGTGACATTATTTGTAGCTAATTGTGCTACCGTACGTGTCCCGATAGACATGCAGACAGAACATTTAAATTGAAAAAATACGTTAATGTAAAGATATGTGTTTGCATTAACATCCAAAGTTCGTTATTCGTCACAAGCAAATTACTTCCTTTATTTCAAAAATATGTAACTATGGACCCATCAATACAAACAAAGCATATCCTACAATATTCCTGGACCTGGTGTCGGAAAATGAAATTTTTAATATAATACATCTCTTAAGAAATCTAATGCATGTGGCATAGACAACATTACTACAAATATGTTAAAATCGGTAGTTTGATATATTGTAGCCCCCCTAACATATCTGATTAATTGGTCTCTATCAACAGGTGTATTTCTAGATATTTTTAAAACAGCGAAGATTACACCCTTACATAAAAAAGGGGATAAGCTAATTTTGGATAATTACAGGCTTATTTCGTTGTTATCATCAATATCAAAAATACTGGAAAGAGTAATTTATAACAGAATGCTGAGGTTTTGTGATAAATATAATATCCTGTGTAATGAGCAACATGGGTTTCGAGTGGGCAGGTCGACACACTCCGCGATACTTTCTCTTCTAAATAAACTTTATGAAAATTTTGATAAAAATAAAAAATGTTTCGGAGTTTTTATGGATTTGAGTAAAGCGTTTGATTAGGTGGATCATGCTTTACTCTTACGGAACCTTAGTGAATATGGATTTCGTGGAAGGCTGGGTGAGTGGCTTGAGTCGTACCTTTCTAATCGTAAGCAACTGGTAGAAATTGACAACGTAAAATCTAATGAATTACTTGTTAAACGTGGTGTACCTCAAGGCTCCATTCTGGGGCCACTACTTTTTATACTTTTTATCAATGATTTACCTAATATAATATACTCCTGTCTCCTGGTGATGTTTGCAGATGACAATTCAATTTTGAATGTAAATGAAAACGTCAATAATCTTATGACTGATACTCAGAGTAAAATTAATTCATTTGTTTCTAAGTTTGAAAATGAAAAATTAATACTAAATGGCGATAAAACTGTGTTTGTGCATTTTACTGCTAGATTAATATATCACTACGAGAGTTATTTACTTAAAATTCAAGGTAAATCTTTAGAGCAAGTCACTTCCACAAAATTCTAAGGTATACATATAGACAGTACTCTGAATTGGGATATGCATATTACACTGTTATGCAAAAAACTATCTCCAGTCTGTTTTGCGCTCTACAGACTGAGAAACGTTACAAATAGAACTGTTGTACTGTCTTATTATTACGCCCAGTTTCATTGAAAAGTCTCATATGGTATTATGTTCTGGGGCTCGTCCCATCATTTTAGAGAGTGTTTAAATTACAAAAAAAAGGCAGTTAGAAATATAGTAGGTGTCAGTATACGAACTTCCTATAAAACTTATTTTAAAGAGTTACAATTGTTACCGTTAGCCTGCATTTATATTATTGAAGTAATTGTATTTGTGAAATCAAATTTAAATACTTTTTTAAGAAACAATTATCACCATGATTATAATACTCGCGGACAAAACAATTTATTGACACCTAACCATTATTTGTCACTTTATGAGAAAAGCCTCACATATGTTGGAGCAAAACTATATAATAAGCTTCCTGCACACATTAAAGAAATCAATAACATCAAACATTTTAAGAGAGGTGTAAGAAAATTGTTGCTCAATCATATGTTTTATACTGTAGATGAGTTTATACAATATTCTTTTGAATGATAATATGCATTTTAAGTAAATTCATTTAAATTATTAATTTTAGAATTTGTTGTAAACACTATTTTAGATTTTTATTTTGTTTAACTTAATTTTAAGATACTTTTAGACTACAGCTTTGTAAACTTGACCGACGATACCGATACCTTCATGTATGTAGGTCTGATGGTGAATAAATTTATTATTATTATTATTATTATTAACAAAATTGATATCAATAATTCTAATTATTCTACTACTTCTTATTTTAAAGTTATTCTTAGTTTAGCAAAATATATATGGAACAATTATTGTGCTTCATTAAATTCATTGCTTGAATGTGTTTATTATTTGCTTCACGTATCGGAAAAGGGGAAAAATACTCTTTGGATTCGAGGAAGCGTCTAGACTTAGTGCAAGAGTGGAAATGTAACCGGAAGGAAAACTACTGAATCCGGAGGTAGCAGATGAATTATGTAAGATATCTGACAGAACTTTACTCTTTTACTGGGCTTTCCTCCATCTCCGTTCTATCATAAAAATATATATAGATGATATATATATATATATATATATATATATATATATATATATATATATATATATATATATATATATATATATATATATAATTTGATTTAGTACATTTTATTTAGGTCATCGAAGGATAAAATATTATCTGTCTTAATTATGTAGATACCTTCATGTTTCAACATATGTGAACAAAGATATTTGTGGAGCAAATTATGTCCACATATAATATAAATAATTGCTTGTTCATTTATAAATAGTAAATGTGCACCGTGTGCAGTATTAATCCACAATAATATTATCGTTTATTTCAATTGAAAATTTAAATTCAATTTCATGTGTATTTCCCTTTTTTTACATCTATTGTTTTTACAGTTAGTAATTTTTGTTGTATTGTATCGAAATTGTAGGCCATTTCATTCCAGTTTGTTGTTGTCTGCGATGAATTAAGTTTCTGCCACTCTGGTCCAGATGGCGCCACTAATTTCTACTGGAACAGTTGGTTTTGCCGATTTTTGCACTAAATATCTATCTATCTTTATTGCTCATACTCTACTCTCAAATGTTTGTCTCTTTCCAAACTATATTCGAGTTTAGGTAGCAGAACACTACGGTGCTACTTGCTTCCTACTAGTGTAGCGTTCAAATGGAAAACATCTCTAGTTCAGCGGTCTGGTAAAATTTATATGTTTTCTGGTATTATCGTGTGATTCTATGATCATTATTTAAAAAGTTGCTATATTGATTTAAAGTACTTTTGAGGTAATTTTCAGAATAATATCGTACCATAATTATCTTAATTTACGCCTTGGGCGAATTTGCTTTTCGGTGATCAGTTCACCTTGGTTGTTCTTTGGAACAGCCATCATTAATATTGATTAATATCGATTTATCGTGCATTGTTGGCAATTTATCTAATATCCCTCTGATATTGTAGTAATTTCGTGTGCTAATTTAAACTAACTTTCGGTTATTGTAAATTTTAGATTTACTCGGCAACGGATGTCGCCATTTTGTATCGTAGTTAGTTGTTTTCTGTCTTTGTCTGTTGATGTTTTAGGTCACTTGGCTACGTTGGTAGCGCTCTGTGAACAGTGGTGACTTCTGACATTTGGAGGTTGGTACACATTTCTGGACTAAACCTATTTGTTTATAACCTTTGTGAAAGTTATCTAATGTGGTGCATTTGTTTTGTGGTGGATCCTTTTATACCAGTGCATATATTTACCAACCAGACCTCAGTAACGTAAGGTTTTACTAAATTTAAAATATCGAATGCTTACTTGAACGTTTAGTTAGTATTTAGTCAGGAACGCTGCTCTAGCGGAGCTTTGCCTAGTTCTCTGGCAAAGATACCTGCCTAGTTATCTGGCAATTGATTAACTTTTGATTATCTGCAGTAAACATATAGTCACGGTATATATCTTTATTTAACTTTATGTGCAATTCATTATTACCTCTCTCCGAGAAACTAATAAATAATTTAATTTAACCTTACCTTTAATTTGAAAGTAATATTGTTTTATATTTAGCAAATATTTATTTACGTTATCTTTCTAGTTGTCTGTCTGTATGCAGATATTAAAAATTCTATTTTCTTAAAGAGTACCTTCTTTTAGTAAAAAATATCTTAACATATAGTGAATACCCATTTCACTTTGTTTATTATCATAGTTACACCTAGTTTATTTGTGGGACTAGTATTTTTTCTATTTAATGTAACTTTTATTGCTACTTAAGTTAGTTGAAGTTTGTTTAGTTTGCAATTTACCCTGTAAATTTGTGTTACCTCATATGTTGTCTACAGCTGGACAGTTCAAACGTCACAGCTTTTAACTTTGTTTTGCCTATAATACTGATCTCATAAAACTCTCCCCTTTTTATGTAAATACCTGGACCAAGAGAAGAGGATAACTGGTGGATCAAACTGATCATTATATACAGGGTGGAGCAGGAAAACGATATTTTATGCAACTGGCACTTTTTCTCAAGGGTAACTGCAGTACTGACAGAGGTGATTCAAACTGACACTGAACCCATAAAGAACTTAGTCGTTGGTGGATTCTTCGCTGGACTAACCTATTGGAAGTTACGTGAGATCTTCGTCCACAGCGAACGTTTATATTTGGTCAGAAGAAATTTATAAGAGATCAGTCATTTTATTATTTTTTTCTCAATAACGTCATCATTTATTTTGTGGTCAGTTGTTGGGTCTTCAACCTGAGCCAATGTAAATATTGTACATATACCAGTTTTTATTATACTTTTTAGAAAATAGTATCTTTTTTTTCGACTTCTTTCCCAATAGAATTCAAGTTTTAACGTTATCTTTACATTTTAAAGTAAACTTTTAATTATTTGGTACTTGCAAAAGTCCTGACGCCCAGCCTACATTTTGGTGAGAACTTAAATCAATCTAAGCCCTTATTCACGACCTGCTAACTAAGCTACCGATCAATAAGTACAGCCCCCAGCTTATTGTGTTATGCTAGCAATTGGACGGGGGTGTTGCAGTACACAGCGTGCCCGAAAAATTATGCTCAATTTTTAAGCGGGTCATGTTGACCTCATCATGAAATACACAATGCAGAGATAGCTGATACGCACTTCGTATATGGATTTGCTAATGCGAGTTTATTAGATTCAGGACGTTTCTACACCGTCTACCCCAGTGTCGGCTTCCTAACCACCTGACTTTTGCAAACATTCAACATTGCCTACAAGAAACAGGTAATTTTGCTATAAACAGAGTAGTAGGAAGACCAGTCCCAGGTAAGAGACAGAAAGTAGCATATTCAGTCTCTAAATTGATTTAGGGGACCACAAGTATGCCCTCCTGGATCACCAGATCCTAATCCTCTGGATGTTTTATTTGGAGGAATTTAAAACCATTTGTCTCTACTACGTTTGGAAAGTGAAGAAAATCTAATAATTAATGCCTCTGTAATAACGCAAAACACTCCCGGTATTTTTGAATAGATTCGTCTGTCTATGAGATGGATGGATTCATGCAGTTTTTGCGAATATTCACCTTTTATGTCGTTGATTCAAAAATAAACCAATTTTCATCAACTAGTCAAGTAACTCTATGTAAAAAAATGCTCTTTCGTAGAGAATTAGATGGAGATCATATAGGAAGTCTGGAGTAGGAGATCTCAGGTCACTGGTAGTGTTATTCCAAATTTTAAATGAAAATAAATAATTTTAATCTGAAACTAAATAATTGTAACCAATTTCTTCTCATACCTTCATGTGGAACATCAATATTACAAAAACTATTGTTTCACGGAGATATCTTCAATACCGTGAATCTCGGCAATACTGCGTTTTTGACATATCTTTATGAATTTTTTCCTGGAGTAACTCCAGAAATCACCTCATGAATTATTAATACGTACTGAATTTTTTTAAATTTATTAGCTTTTCTTATCTTGATAGTTTTGTAATACAATAGTACTTGAACAACAAATTCGGATATAATTTTTTATAGCCACAATAATCAATCTGTTTATTATGTAATATGTAATTATATCAATACATTTTTGAGGTAGAGCTAACCGGAGTTTTATTCTGTTGCGATTTTGAACCAGCACTGTTTTCAACAGACAATAATTGCATCATTTCCAGTAGTTGCAATTCATCTTCCGGATGAGAGTTGAGTGCTCAGTATAAAAATGTACTGCAAATATTGTAATCAGCACTTTAGGTACTTAAAGTACTTTACTTTAAGTACTTTAAGTACTCTTAATATTTCTGCACTGGTATTTAAATTTCCCGTATTTTGTTTGCAATGTACTTCTTCTGGTACTACTTTTCTACATTTTTTATTAAGTATTACTTGTTACTTATAAAAGCACTGCAAAATCAGGATCTACTTTACTTAAGTACTCCCAGTATTAGAAAGTACTCCCATAGTAATCATAAAAATTGTAATTAACTATAAACTACTGCAAGTACTTTACTTAGGTAAAAGTAAACAAGTAAAATACTGGAGTATTTTGTATTCTTGTCTGGCCCTTATTTCTTTTGTTTAGGTGCACACTCGATAAGAGTTTTAGTAACAATAAAGTGATATAATTTATAAAGTAAATTTTCATGGTCAAAATTACATCTTTTTAAATGAGTTCTTCTTTTGTGTACTTACTGTACCTTTACATACATCGTGTAATACATACGATAATCTATTAACAATATTATTACCAATAATAGTAATAAGAAATGTGTTCCAAACTAATAATTTTTTCATTAAAATTATATTTCCAGAAACTTCGCCGCCATTATTGATACCAATATATTACTAGCATATTGCTATCGTTGATAATCTTAAAATACTGAAAATAATTTGAATAATATTTACCTAGTTTTTAGACAAGTACTGCAAGTATTTAAAAAATACTGTAAGTAGTTGAGAATACAATTTTTTTAAAAAGTACTTGCAGTACTTAAAACTACTGCAAATATATAAAAGTACTGTGTTTTAGAAATAATAAAAATACTTTCAAGGGCATTTACTTAATACTGCCATTGCAAATGTTTGATTTTCAGTATTTTACTGAATATTTCAAGTACTTCTGAGGAGTACTGGTACTTAATACTGCAAGTGAAATAAAAATTATCAATACTGGATACTAGTTACTGCCAGTACTTTCATTGTGTACTGGGTCACAGTTCTGTTCCGGATACCGAAAGAGGACGCTGATAACCACTTTTTAAATTCTACCACTTTAAAAAAATAGGGTGTTTTGTTAAATTTCATTCATTTTTTTTTGAAATTTTAATTAATACACTTTTGCGTACGTACCATTCAATAATTATTAGCCAAGTCTAAAAACTGTATTTTCAGCACCTAATTAATTCGTTTTTACTATTTTGTAATAGTTTTATTAGTTCAATTATTTTCCAGCTCCATGTATCTATCCAATAAATAAAGGAATAAAAGTTGTTCTGGCCCCACCTTTTCTTTTACATGGCAACATACCCACGAATATATAAATATTCCTCACTACTTTCCATCTACTTCTCCATTGCTTGACAACAATGCTAATTACCTTTCCTTCAAAATTAGAGTTCAACAGTTTCATTTATAACACCAAGGGGTTACGAAATTGCTGAATAGACCCATAGGCATAATAGTTGAGTCCTTTAGAAACTCTCAACTATTAATGGAACATTTCGTAAGTTTCCCGAATCAGGGGGACAGTTGACACTTGCTTAATTATTTATTTTTAGAAATCACGTGTTCTTATCCGATTTTCCCCAAGATTTTAAGGCTAATGTGAGTAAATAAGGATATCCGTCAATCTGCCTTCATTAATTCACATTCGAGTGGTTATGCGTTTTTATATTTAGTTAAAAAAGAAACATCTAATAAATATACACGTGCAGAAAACAGTTTTTGGAAATTCGCTTTGAATTTACATTATTACAATATTTTTTTCCCCTGTCTATTTCTCACTTTAATTTTGTTAATTTTACAATTATTTTCACCCTATGGGAGTTTTGTTTTTGTGTATGAATATGTTATCTATATGAAATGGATTACTTGTTTGGCCTGTATATGTTGCATTGCATTCAAGGTAGTTTAACCGTGTGGGTTATCGGTTAAATTGTCTAGAATACAAGATAACTTATAAACTCTTGGACAAAATTAACTCGCCAGCATAAATTTGCCATAAAATGATTCTACCTTTTTCTAAACCTATGATGGTACGATTTGAATGAACTTTTTTAGCACTGTATGTTCGTTCTTTGAAAATTTTATTATGTTCGTTATTTTTGATAAAAAGTTAATTTTCGTTTTATATTGGGTATAAAAAAATGTTTTTTTTTTTTTAGAAAATTCGTAAGACCCTGTGGGTATACTAGCAACCAGAATATATCGCAGTTGAAATCAAACTGTAGCCTCATCTTTTTTTTAACATTTTAGTTTTTGGTTTTTGGTTCAAAAAGTAGCATCATTTTGTAGCAAATTAATGGTGGTGCGTTAAGTCCAGGAGTTTATATAGGTCAAACATGTACACTATTTGATATAAGATATAGAAGGCATATTCATACATACAAACAATGCAGATATGTCTAAGGTTGTGACTTTAAAAAAGGTCAATGAAGCTGATTTTTGAATTCCAAGCTAAGCAGTTTATAATTCTCTAGACAAACTGCCTTAAAATCCTTTTACTCCTTACAATAATAAATCAAATCGTGAACATAACTTGCTGAGCTGTTACGCTGTAAAATGTTTAAAAGATTTCTGATTTTTCACTGTAATCGAATTTACTCTAGAAAATTCCCTAGCCTGTTTAGATTTTAATTCTCTCTTCGGAACATGGAAGAGTTAACACCTGTCCTACTTCTTTACGAACTTTTACTCACCACTTTGCTCTCTTAGATCTGTTTTCACATTTCAAGAAGTAATTCACTTCAAAGTTCCACATTTTAGTTTAGAAATAAGAAAATAAACGCCTAATGGAATCATTCGTGCAAGCATTGTTTCGTATTTTGTCATTAACTTGTAGTTTAAAACATTTAAAATATTTTAACATCCGAGCGTAGTGAGCTAGATCGTTGCGTGATGACCGTAGATGATTTTATTATCTGCTGACCCCCTAGAGTGGTTGTGTGTCAGTAGTCTGCGGTAGGTGTTTTGAGACCATTTCTTCATAAAATATTTGGGACGCCACTGGATAATAACATTTTGCACATTTCAAAAAGTGTCAAAACTTTTTTATATTGGAAAAATTCAAGCTTTCCAAAAATATATGTGTTGGGGTATATTATCAGGAAATATATAAATATATTTCTATTTAAAATAAATATAGCCAACGTAGTTGGCTGCATAAAAAAAGAGTTTTTTGTTACATCAGTTATATATTGATATACAAATATATGAAAACTAAACGATATTGCGGCATTGCAATTTCCGTTATCTAACAAGTTGAAAATATAGTAATGAATGTATTAAAACACAGAAACGGTTTTATTATTTGAAGCAAACAACAAAATTTAATCACAAATAGTGTTCGAATTGTGCGCCATTTTTCTCAAGAGAGAATCGATCAGTCTTCTTAACTGATTTCTCAGCATTTATGAGTTGTAAGGGGATTATTTAAGCGATAGCAGTCCTCACTTTTACTCTAGTTTGTTCGCGTTTCTGGAAGCGTTTTAAATATTAGGTTTTTTGACAAAGCTCCATATAAAATAATCCAATCAACTAAAGCCGGAGGACCTCTCAAGTCACAGTATGGGACCCCGAAATCCCACCCATTGGTTCCTAATTAATTGATTGAGTAGAATGATAATTACTACAGCGTTATTAGTTGGTGAGCCTCTTGTTGAATTTTGTTCATAAATAAGGAAGAGGTAAGATATGGTTCCACAAATTCCCCTAAAATATGAATATACCATTGATAAATGTTCCGAGTAATTTGACCCGCTATTTCGAGCCAAACATTAAATCCAAATCGTCTTTGCATATTTCTTGGTTGAAAAATATGTTCGTTATGATAGGAACAATGATGTCGGTTATGTCGATTAAAAATTCCATTACTGATTACTGTTACCTCGTCGGTCCATATGATATAGAAGAGAAAATTTTCATTTTCGTTGAATTTTCTGATGAATTAATTTCAAAAATGTATCCTGTGATCTGTATCACCGGGGAGTAACTGATAAGTAAGCCTCACTTTAAATGGTTTGAATTTGTTTCCTTGGAATCCTCTGATTACGGCTTCAGCTCACACTCGTAGTTTGAGATTTGTCAGGGGAGGGGGGGAATTTAGATTTTTTTTTTAACCGCCTCAATTACGTTTGCTTCAGCATGTTCTCCACGAAACAGCCAAAATCAAACAATTTGGGACACCATGTATATTGAACTATTTGCGAGTCATTTGAATTTTAAGTTTAATATAACACATAACAATATTTTCTGAAAATTACTGTTTATTAAAAGCATATACTGTACTCTATTCGCTTTATATGAGCACATAAAAAATGTATTACCTGAGCTCGCAGAGCGACCCTTTTGTCAACCTTCAGTCGTTTATAGTTCTCTAGCATAGGCGTGCGGTGTATTATAAATACACAAAACGTATTTATGTAGTACTGCACTCCTAAACAAAATTTTTTATATGCTTGTGTGGAATGAATGGACTATAGAATAGCAAACTGTTTTTAAAGTGATAAAAAAATATTTAAAAACTTCCTAACAGAGATACAAGCCGCCAAAGCAAAGAAAAATATTGTTTTTTTATTGAAATAATTCTTGAACAGAGAGTCCCTTTTTTTTTCGATATTTTGTACTGGGTGTACCACTTGTGATGTATGTCCAAATAAAAACTTTGTTATGTTATATACAGAAAAACGTCTAGTCTGAAAGTTTTTGTAAATTAATCGGACTACAAATTAATGTATTCGAAACTCATACAGGATGCTCAAATTTTCCCTGGTCAAATAAAGTTTTATTAAAAAAAAAACACTCTATATATTAATATATTTTTTAAATCCTTGAAAATATACTTTACAAAAATATAACATATTGTGATGTAATCTCAAT
>JANEYF010001588.1:17500-140000 GCA_029963845.1 Rhamnusium bicolor
CCCCCCCCCCCTCCCCCCCCCCCTCCCCCCCCCCCCCCCCCCCCCCCCCCCCCCCCCCCCCCCCCCCCCCCTTTTTTTTTTCCCCCCCCCCCCCCCCCCCCCCCCCCCCCCCCCCCCCCCCCCCCCCCCCCCCCCCCCCGGTACCTGAGGTTATCTGTACATTTTAGAATTCAAGAAATGGTTTATATGCCTTTGTAATAAATAAAAGCTATATTGTGGATATATATCTTGGTTATTTCTTGGTAGTTTCAAGGCCTTTTCCTATTATGATTATATAAGTCTCTAACAGTTAACTCAATTTCGCACACGATGAAAACTAAACAACAGCAAATTATTCAATTGGTGTTGGATTACTCTGACAAGCAGTAATTGAAAAGTAACAAGGTGAAGAGGATCTGTATAACTAATTTCTCCTTGATATAAATAAGTAGATTATTTACGATCAAATATCAGTATTTATAGAAAAATATAACACTCTCATACCATGTCAACATGGTTTTAGGAACGGTAAATCAGTGGATACTGCCAGCATCGACTTACTTGATACTATTTATAGTCATCTAGATAAAGGTAAAATGTGGTTATGTGGTATAATTTGATTTATCCAAGGCATTTGATACCTTGGATGTGAATTACATTATATCTAAACTTATTAACCTCGGTAAAAGTGGTAATATTCTGAAATGGATTCATTCCTGTTTATTAAATCGCAAACTAATTTAATGTTTCTCAATGTGTACTACAGGGGTCAGTTCTAGGGCCCTTGCTTTTTTACTTCGTACGATAACGATCTACCAGATCATATAAAATATGGGTCAGTGATGACGTTGGCTGACAATAGCACTATAACTATGGCAGACCACTATATTGACATTCTGCATACAAAAATCGGTAATATATTAGATGAATTATCTGCTTGGTATAATCGCAATAAACGTAAGTTTCTATAACAGGAAACATATTATACAAAACTTTAAATTTTGTAACAAAAGTAAATCTTTAGGAGTTGTTTAGGAGGCAGACAAATTCTGAAAATCCCAAATTGACATCGTATGCAAGAAACTAAATCAGTCATATTTTGAAATTATACAAATAAAAAATGTTGTAAATTTCAAATCATTACTAAATATTTATTACGCGCTTACATATAAATTTTAGTATATTGTGCTGGGGTAAGGCTACTGAAAAAAACTGCGAAATGTATCCAAATTATAAAATATCATCTTTTTTTTAATTAACATAACGCATATGTATACAAGACTGAATTTTATTTTAATTTGTATTTCTCTTTATCTAAGTAGAATCATTATGTTATCTATTGTATATAATTATTATTATTAGGTTCCATATTAATCAAAACATTAGAAATAGGGACAATACGCCTATCTTTGCAAACGTTCAGGTTTCCTGAAGATTTTTTAGGACAATATTGCCACGGAGGCAACTATATCTATAGTTGCCAGGAATTCCCTACCTAAGGTTTAAAGTAACAAAGTATAGAAGATTACTGCGGGTTGAGATATAATAGGAAGAAAAAGATATTGGGCGATGTCCACAAAAAATGATGGATTTTGCCGACACGTGCTTCTGACTCGCTAGTCGTTATCAAGACGGCTATAAGTTGTAAGGATGGGCACAACTTAGGTTCAACAACACAAAATAATCCACTGACAGGAAGCCAGTTGCTCATTTGTAGCTGCAATTGTGAGACCCCGTGTTTACAGGGCAACAGACAATATTGCCACGGAGGCAACTATAGCTATAGTTGCCTCCGTGGCAATATTGTCCTAAAAAATCTTCAGGAAACCTGAACGTTTCCAAAGATAGGCGTATTGTCCTTGTTTCTAATGTTTTGATTAATATAGAACCTAGTAATAATAATTATATACAACATATAACATATAATACTTCTATTTAGATAAAGAGAAATACAAATTAAAATAAAATTCAGTTTCTTATACATATGTGTAATGTTAATTAAAAAAATTATATGTTATAATTTGGATACATTTCGCAGTTGGTACTCAATGAAAGATAATGTAGGGTTTCGTTCCTTTCCTTTAGAATAATTTATTTTGCTTTATCTAAATAAATTAACCTAAAACCGTTCTGAGCAAAAAAATGTTACACCGATTAACAAAACAATATTCTTCCTTAACAGAAAGATTTATGATTTAGTACTAGAATCTAAAAAATTTAGCACTGACATTTTTTAATATATTTTAATTTACGTTTTGCATAGTAATATAATATTCCGTTTTATACGAATATAATATACTGGGTACATATTCAAAAGAGAGAAAAAACCTTGTTTCAAATAAAAATAAATTTTAATATATTTTGCTTACTCGAGCATGTTAACATGGCCCATAAAAGCATTCCTATGTCTTATTTATCCTTGTTTTAGTTTTAGTAATTTTAAAAGAATTTTTTACAAACATACAGCATATGTACATATCTACCTAGCTCAATTTTCTTTTATTTTCAACTTTATTTCCACGCGGCAGTGTAAATTTAATACCAATTTATAAGAATTAACAGGGAGCGGATCTAAAACATTTTAACAGAAAAAACAGTAGTTCTTTCTATAATTATTATTTAATAGAGCAATCCAGTACCTATATTACATTTTGCATCCTTGATTTCGGCGAGAAAATCACACTTTTTTCTATGATAGATCCATTTAAGGGATAATCAACGTTGTATTTTCTAAATATGTTCAAATAACAGTTTTACTTTCACCAGGAAACAAGTAGGAAAAAAAACTAAATGGTTTAATACATTCTTCAAATGTAACTGAATTATATTAATCTTAAACAAATCTAAGTATGTAAAGTTTACTATCGATCTGCTTAGTTTTAAGATCAAAATGATCAGCACACATGCTGTTCAATTGACACGGATTTAATATTATAAAATGACATGATATGTTATGGTTCTGTGGGTTTATTTAAATATAGGACCTATCCATCTTTCTTTTAAACGCGGGATGCCGATATTATCAGATTATCCAACACAAAGGGAATAATTTTAATAACTTATTATAGATTGCTCGGCGCAGGTGAGAATTTTTAATATCCCATCTATCATGATGAAGACATCAAGAGATTTCTGCTTTTCATACCATATAACAGTGCCGTGCTCAAAGATCACGTGGATTCTAATAAAGATTCGTTGAAGCTCAGATTATCACTGTTTCTTGTTTTTTTAACATGACAAAATTTTAATTTATTCGCAAATGTAGTAATAATTTTTATTTGTTAAAAAATCCCAAATAATCATAAGACCGCCAATTTTAAAGCAATACGTCTTTCACGTATATCACTTTAATCCAGAAAAAATAATGACTAAGTAAATGGAAAACACGTCAAAAATAATTGACTGTCGATTTTAATACAATATATAATGGAGCAGTTAAGAGTAAAGACAAAATCTGTATCTGAAATAAATGTGATGTACCTATCAACTGAAAACTGAAATGCTATGTATGTAGGTACAACATACAGACACTTTAAAACACGCCTTAAAGAACATTTAACATTATAAAAATATTCCCATTTCGTTAATCTATTAGATGAAAACCGTTTGTCTGAAAAAGTTACTTTTACAAAATAAAGATAAACTATTGAAATTTTATTAAATCAAATTATAAGTCATTGATTGGTCAGGTAATTTTAAATTTGTATCATTTTCTGAGTTATCTGTTAATCAAGAATTTGCGTATTTTAGACTGTTGTTAAATTCACATGTAGAAATTTTGCTATGCATTAATTACAATATTTCAACTTAATTATTGAAATTGTTTATGTATATAAATTCATTAATATTATTGTTATCAATAAAAATCTGAGTGATATATTAACGAGTGTTTTAGCTAGACTTACGGTGGTATGTTTAAATGATGGCAGATCTAATATTAAGAATAACCTAGTCATTAGTTTCATACTCAGTTTGTAAAGACCTACATTGCAGATTATATCTTTTTAATCTGTAAATTGTATTTTTTGTAATAAGTATTACTGCATTTAGTCAGTTATTGTTTGTTTATTTGCAATTATCATTGTAAGAGCCCAAAATTTGTATTATTATTTGAATAGTCGGAACCGGTTGCCCGTCAATCAAAAATTTTGAGAGTATAATAGTATTACGTGTTTTCTCTCCCCACAAGTACCTCAAACCGTGGATTGAAGCTCCTGGTAACACTTACTTCTTTATTAACTAGTTAATAATTAACAGTAATAACTTAACTAACGACAACTAAAACCATAATTAAACACCTATAAATAATTAGTTTAGTCTCTAACTTATTTCTTCTTTATTCGTACAATTACAAATCAGTACTGAGCTCCTTGATCCACTGTGTGTCATATATGTCCATCTATGTGCGGTCTAGAACTTTATTGAATATTCCTAAACCTTCTTGTACAATTCTATATCCATATTTAAAAATACTGAAAATGGAAAAACTTCAATTTTCTTTTGTAAAAGTTTCATTATGTAAGTTAACTATTTAATAAATCAATTTTAACCACTGAAACACTGTAAATTTTATTAAATATTTGCCATCATCATGCGTACTTTATCAGTTAATCAAACATATTTAAAATTATTTATTAACTTAGAAGGTAAAAATTTAGGGTTAAAAATAGAGTAGTTTAAGGACTTATTACTGATAAAAATTCCATTAAAGATTTCTGATGATTTTTTCTCTCTTGTGTCCTTTGCTTGATACAAGAATATGTAAATTCTTCATTCCGCATAATATGAAAATCCTTCATTATGTCGATTGAACATAAAACTTTTATTATTCTTAAGCAAGACATTCTATGATTTAATAATTTTAGAGAACTGTCAATAGGAATACGGAGTTTCACCCCTAAAATTTTGTTTCTTAAATTCAGCTGAGGGGAAAAAGTAACTTCTTTTAAATTGAATCCTCGTTCTGCTCAACATTTCAAATTCAGAATTTTATGACATTGAGGTATAACTAACTTTTGAGGGATGGAAACCGAAGGGGTCGCGTACTAGGCTTGCTACAGGCGTGTTCTCTTGTTTAGGGATGACCGACTCGAACACCCTTGGCGATGTTTTGTCATTGTCACAGTGATATCGGCGGTCGCAGGGGATGGCAGTGACAGCGAGCGGCTGCTGTTGAAAAGTGCATGCTCTGGCAGGCACCACGCGACCAGCACAACTCAGGAAAATGCCGTTTTTCATCCATTTTAATTACCATATGAAAGGCGCCAGCTCTGGTTAAACAAATATGGAATACTAAACCCATTGTGTAATATTAATCCAAAATAAAGCATTTCAAAGGTATTTACGTTTTAATAAATAACACAATAGTGGCATTTGTAGTAGTCTATGTGATGCTATGAGGCAAATTCTGACAGCAGAATACAACACAATGTAATATATGTTTCAAGAGCAATATTAAACATAAATTGCATCAGTAATTTTCACGTACTAATTGGGATGAATTACATACACTTTTCTATTTTTTCTCGATGCAATATATCTCATTACATCGTGAAGTTGTTGTTAGGAACATAGAAAATCTAAATCTATTAATTGCTTGCCGTCTTGGTCTCAAATATCCACTTGATGATTAGTTTGCGGCTTCAAAGTCAAAGGTTTACAGCCATGAAATCATTAAGAATCTTCCATTTAGTTAGAGTCGGAACTGTTCCGCATCTAATAGATATCAGCAATGAATACAAACAGTATTTAAAAAATTATAAACACTTTTTTTCTAAAGTAACTTCATCTTCAATCAACTTTTTTTTTTACAAACAGTATTATTAACTGTTACAAACTACTAGAATTTAATTATCTTCTTTCAATTAAAAAAAGACTTCTAGAATTATCATTCATGATACTGGTAAGAAAGGCAGATGTTTTTACCTTCTAGTTAAAATTAATATTCTTTTGTTATTATATTGTAAATCATAAATTATATTATTGCTGGACAGGGTGTTCCAGATTGCCTGATTTTGGCTGTTTATTCTACTTCTAGACCGGATAGAGAAAAACTAACCAAGGTGTCTAGAGCTACCATATTTCGATATATCTAACCGTTTTCGAGATATCGGCGAAAACAGAATGAGATACATGTTCCAAAAAAATATTTAAGATATCAAGTCCAACTTTCTTATTTCAAATGGGAATCATAGTAGGTTTTAATTTTGAAAATATCGTAGAGAATTCAATCTTTCCAAAAATATACGATATGTACTATATAAATTTAGTAGTGATAATTTTAAATGTGTATCATATTTTATGTTGAAAAGTGCCTGTAGAAACTTTTTACTGCTTGAAAAAATATTCACAAATAAAATAGTTACATCACTTTTTGCAAATCTGTCAAATATTAATTTTCGCCGATATCTCGAAAACGGTTATCAGTTATCTCGAAATGCTGTTTTACAAAAATCGAGTTCTAAACACTTTGATCGGCTTTTCTTTCTCTACATGGCGCATGGTCTAGAAGTAAGAGAAATAGCCAAAATCAAGCCATTTGGGACACCCTGTACATGAATCACTGTTACCTGCGTTAAAAAACTCTTTACGTATCATGTTATACCTTATTGATATACTTTTTACTTGCTGAAGATTTATAATACCTGTAAATAGAGATACTTAATGGTTAACCCCATGTTTCCAATTAGGGATTTTGTCAACAATAATTTAATATCTGGAACAGAGGAAAAGTTAATGGTAATTTGACAATGATGACTTGTCAAATTACCTGAAATGCAATATGAAACTGTGAATTTTGCAACTGATCTTTAGTTATCTAACTACTGTTACAATAAAACGAAAACGTCCTTTCAGAAGATAGCAGAAAGATGATTTTCAACTTTAGGAAGCCTTAAATCATATTTAAGAAATAAATGGGAGAAGGCAGGCTTAATGGACTTGTTAATTTAAACATTTATAGAGAGGTATATATAAATCTTAATGAACTAGCTATTCTAAAGAAAAAAAACATCCAGGATATTGGACTTCATTATTTTGTACAATAAAGAAATAAAATTAATTTTTAAATTTTTCAGTAGCTAGGTTATTTCTTCCCCCTTTACATTCGAATTAATCAAATTAGTACCTACTCTGCTCCTTTCAGGATTACTGTCCTGAGTGTTCAGTGCATAACTGGGCAATATTTTCATTATTTATGAGCATTTATTACTCTTTTTCAAAAAGAAACAGACTATGGAGACTAGTGATAATCAGCTAAATACCAATTCAAATATATTTTGAAAACTTTACACAATCACGCCCACTAATCTTTATTAACTTGAAGAAAATTAATCGCAAACTGGTTGATAATGTACCAAATATCCCAAGTACCCTTGAAAATTTCACACCTCATTGCAAGGATTTATTTAAGTTTTATCGTAGCTAATATTCCGTGCTACGTTTACAATAAAGCTTCATTAAATTTAATTACTGAACACTCCACGAAATATTAATGATGCTGAACATTAAATTTTCAAAATTAAAATTCATAATTCATGGTAAATTAGGCGCGAAGGTGTTGAGACACCTCATACAACTGTGCTATAATTATCTATGTGTTTGTTTATATTAGTTAATATCAATGTTTGGTTAGGATAAGGGGTATAATCCTGAAAAACTAAAATCAGTTATACCCGCATTATGCGACTATAAGATCTTTCCACAAACACCAAAATACTTGATACTATAATTGACATGATTTTCGTCAACCAAGCTGGCATCATCGTGTGATAATTAACTACTTAGAATAGAGTTCAGCGGTCATCAAATTGTGATTTCTGTTTACACTTGGAGGTTATATGCTAAAACCTATTTTTACCTTTTGAGACTTCAAAATTCATTGGTCATTAAAACGTCGTCTTATGCTGTAGGGTGTGAAATGTACCTATTTTAAACTATTTTTTACATTTTGAGATTTCAAAATTTGTTGATCGCTGTAGAGGATGAAATGCAAAAATTATTTTTTAAATAATTTTTCCGATATTTTAATCAATACAGAATATCGGGTCTACATCTTTGTCAAATAATAAAGCGATTATTGTTAAAATACACATTAAAATATAATTAAATAAACAATTTGGAAAGTACACACAATATTTAATATAATGCTTCTGAAATTTGACCAACAATTTTTTATTTAACTAGTTAACTGTTAATAGTATCAAAAAATACTTACTAATAGCCTTGTAGAATAGAATTTCAGGATTCTAAGTGTTGTATTTTTTTAATTACGATGACTCCGTAATTTGTTACAAATTTTTTTATGAGCTCTTGCACAATATCTTTTAAGGTCGAGTTTCATTTGTAGGTGTTCCAAATATAGCAATAACAGAATAAACCCATATAAAACTGCACAAATACAAACGAATTTTATTAAAAAGTTATAAATTTAAATATTAGGTATTCATCGATATCTGAATTAAACGATTCTTTTTGCAAGAAAAGAAGAATGAAAACTGAATAAGTTTTACGGGAAACAAACACTCTGCGGACAAAAGCCCCGACATGCATTGAATTAAAGCTGCAAGTTTTGTTTGGTAGCTAAGATCATTTGTCAATTCCTCACTTGACATAGACTGGTTTCGAACTTGTTATGCTCTCGTCAGAATGCCATAAGTAATGAAAAAGACAAATAATAATAGCAAACAAGGTTAGCTTAAAGCAGACTGAGCAAGACAGACGTAAAAATGGATACACTTAACAATGCAGACCGCTAAAACCTTTAAAAAATACAAGTATTAAATAAAAATACAACTTTTCAAGCCCTGTGGCGAATTGTCCCCATGTTTTATATATTTGTAAATATTGAATTAAATTTTGTGAAAATCTTAACGTGAAGTTTTATTCAGTTCGATGGAAAAAAATCTAATTAACAAACTATTATTGTCAACAATTTTCTACCCATTTTCCAATAGATCTGGAAGTTTGGGTTTTGGCTTCAGACTATTAATCCACATAAGAGTATTGTATAACTGTTGCTTGAAACTGTCTTTTATCGGTTTAAAATGCCTCAAAATCTAATTCAATTTAGGCAATATTTGCGTTCCTCTCGTATTATTTCCAAAACCAAAGCCCAAAAAATTGTTTTACTAAGAAAAGTTTGCTTTTTCCTTTCTGAACAAAAGGATCTATAATTTTATGTCTAATAATAAAAAAGTTATACAATTAAATGTAATATGAAACAAATTTTCTCGATTTAAAATGTCTTGAAAAATTCTTAAATATTTTCATTCAATCAACGAAGACGAAATTAACTAGAAATATTTTTTAAATATTTTTACCTCAAAATAAAATTATAATTATACCACTTTTGACAAATTAGATTAAAACTGATTTTGTAAAAGCTCGTCTCGGTTGTTTACTACCGAAATTTAATTTCCTCTTTTCAGTTATCAATTTTGTTGATCTTGTAAACAAGCTCTGCAATAAATAAATATGTTTTCATAAGTTAAGAAAATATTTGTCTTGTTATAATAATCAAAGACAAATTTTTTAGATAATTACGAGAAAACAAAAATAAGTGATTTCTATAAAGCTGTTTCACATTCTAAGAACATTAACATGCATATTTTACTTTAAAGTCGCGTTCTCACAAGATTTCTTGCCTCCTGCGACTCGCATCGTCTGCTTCTGATTGGATATTTCACGCAAAGAAGTTGAAGATAATCAAATTCTTGGAGTTAGGTACCAATCAAAAACAGGCGAAGCGGGACGCAGGAAGCAAAATGTCGTTGTGAGAACATAGCTCAAGTGTATTTAACTTTTTTTTAATTTAATGAAACTGAATTCACATATTTAGATCGATACACTTTTATTGTCGAAGTAGTTTCCAACCATTTTTAACAAGTAGAAATCAGTACATTTTTCTCTGTTTTTAAATTAAACAGATTATGTATTTATAAAAAAATACATAATCTATTTTATAATTAAAACGACAAACAAGCTCTTATCTCAAATCAAGTCTTGTGATATAAGGTTTTGGTAATGTATGAAAATTGTAGGTCCGAGTACAGTACCTTGCGACATTCTATATTCTTGTTGAATATACTTACCATTAATAATAGTGCACTGTAAATATACCTACATATATCTGACTATACCCTTTTTGTAAGATTTTGATTGGACTGACTGTAACTCTGCATTTAGTAAATTATCAGGATATTTGTATTTCGTAATTAGGTCGGTTTATGAAAATTTGACATGACAGATTGTTAATTCAATCATGATTTCTTGCTGTATTGTTTCCGTTATTGCTGATTATAATAATAGCAGTAGATGGATATTTATTTTCTGAATTAAGTGATATGCACTTAGTTTATGGTCAGTGTAGGAGAAATGGAGTTATTTCCTAATAGGAGGGTTTCCAACAATCAAATTTTTGAAGCATTAGATCGTCAATTAAGGAATATGGGTCGACTGAATAAATCAGATACTGGACGTCATCGATATGTGAGAAATCCAAATTGAGGTGGAAGATGAACCTAACATCTTTACCAGAAGAATAGCAAACCGCATGGGAGTTTCACACACATGGAGAATAACTAATAAGTAACTTCTTCATCCACACCATCGTCAAAAGTTACAACATTTACCAAAAATGGTTGAGTTTTCTCAAATATTGTTGGAATGTAATTATGATGATCCAAGATTCTTGGAAAATATTTTATTTGCGGATGAAGCCTGTTTCACACGAAGTGGTGTATTTAACCAGCGAAACCTTCACACATGTGTCACATCTCACGGACAAAATTCTCACACAATAAGATTAGCCTACTATCAAGACAGATTCTCATTGAATGTTTAGGCAAGAATAGTTCGAGACACATCTTATCTAATTATTTTAACACATGAACTTGAGAGAATTTTTCAGTTTCGTCTTGTCTTTCATGCATGATAGGGCGATTTAACGGATCCTCTAAAGACTGTATTTTCCAATTTGTAGAAAAAATGGAATAATTATTTGGATATGACGTAAGCATTTTTTTCCTAGAAATGAATAATACGTAGCAAATGAAATGCCAGATTTTTTTAAATATATTTTCCGATGTTTCTAAGAATTCAATTTGACTCTCAACTACTTTCAATCAATAATAATGCATACAGTGGGCTCTATTTATTTAAAAATCGTTTTATTCTTGCTCTTAACTAAAACATTGCTTCCTGTATCGATCTCTTCTTCCTGAATTAATTCCGTGTCTCTCAACACGCATTTCTATAAAAACGTAATTAACAATTCTACTTTTTTCTTTTGTTTCAAATATGTTTGCCGAGTTCAATCATATCAGCCCTTAAGCAAACTTAGAAATTGATATATCAATTGCTGTACTCAAAACAAAGGGATGTATTGTAGTTGCAAACAATCTGTATGTTTAATTAAATATTGTGTTCCACTGGTTACCCACTATGTGCTTTCGTATTTTTTTAACATTCGTCGTTTCTATTATTTTATTTTCATTTATTTCATAAAGAAAAATTTTATTTGATGACGTTTTAATTTCGCAATATTTCTTTTATCATTCAATAAATTACAAACAAAAAAGGATATTTTCTTTCAAGAATGTAGAGGAATTTTCTCAGTATAAAATAAATTTGTCTTAACACGTTCCTTAATTAAAATTGGGCATTTGCTTTTAACGTGTCCTTTTAATTCTTAACGCTCTAATAATAAATTAACAGGGCAACTATGTAACTTGACAATAAGCAATTCATAAAATAAAGAAGGTAAATTTAAATTTAAGTAGTTTCTAATCTACCAACCCTATTAAACTGTAGATAAAGGTTACCTACCAGGTATAAAAAAACAAAACAGAGTAAAACCCGCTAAGCATATAAACCCCTCCTAATGAGCTAGCTTTTAGTAAAACTCAGTGAGCTCATGACTGGGAGAAAGCGGAGCAAATTTAAACGATCAATTACGTAACCTTGTGTTGTTACTCAAAATGCATTTTTAGCTATTATCACTGTATCAGATGGATACAAAATTACAATTTAATTTCGCTCTGTAATAAATAACATTTTATTTAAAAAACTATTTTTTATTTTTTTTGCACTTGGTAAATTTAAGAAATCAGAACTAATCAAAATAATAAAAAGACATTTTAAGGAAAAAAATAGTTATTTGTATTATTCAGTATTTGAAGACACTACATTTTAATAAAAACATTAATTTTTCCTTGATTGATAATCTAAAACGCTGTCAAAGCATTTTTAAACCTCATACCTATATATTTTCTGTATCATAAAATTGAATTGGGGTTGCATATGAATAAAAAGAATATTTAAAGATGAAATATGAGGTACATAACTCCATTTGTCTACAATACAAAAGCAAATGATAAACTTAGAATTGTCGCGCATTATTAGAGTTCTTTACCTGCTCACTATTCCTAAATTATTTGTTTATAGGAATTCTCATATCAATGTCGATATGTACTGACCATTTCTGTACATACTAATAAAGGAGTTCTTCCCAAAATTAATTCTTACAAATTTAAGTTTTGTCCTGCTAAAAATTAATTCTGTCCCTCTGTGCGGCGGCAGATTAAGTTTCATGTTGCGGACTTTTCCATCTTCTTTGATATGGATTGGTTGCGAGATCAATAAAGGATCTCTGATTGATCAAACTGTCGCACTAAATAAAATTGAGACGCTGAACGATATAACGACCCCCTTTTTTACATTTATTTCAAATTTAGTTTTATAAAAAAAGCAAGCCAGTTATTTTAAAACTTACCCAGCTAGCAAGTAAGAGATCCTCCAAATTTGTATATTCCAGAGATGAGCTTTAACCTTTCCACCAATTTAGCTTGGATTGCTTAAATGTATATTTATATATACAGGGTTCTAGTTGGGCACCACCAGTTTTTTTATATTTCAAGAATAGGTAATGAATCACAAAAACTACATTAAACAAAATACATATCTATTGAATAAAAACTGGAAAAAAATTAATACAAATTCAGTTACAAAACAGAAGGCACAGTAATTAAAATGAACGCCCGACAAAAGATCGGGTACAAAACAAAAGGCACAATATTAACTATAATACACTCTAAGATTAATCAAAACCGCAGTTAGCCAATTAACAAAAATTGGTAACTACTTTAGTACAAATCAAATAAAGCACATAAGATATCAAACATCAAATAAACATAACTGTAAAAACAAGTACATAAGGCAAAGTAATGCATAAAGGTAAACTGAACACACGGTATATACTTAATCAAATACATAAGGCACGGTAAGACATAATTTGTCACATAAACGTTAAAGATACAAAACAACGGTAAGGCAATATAAAACATCATTTCCTAATAAACATACTGTATGTACTTAAACAAATACAAAAGGCAATGTGACATAATTTGCCACAGGAACGTAAAGATACAAAACTCATATGTAATGAGACATACGACATCAAATGTCGAATAAACATGACGGTATTTAACTTAAAATACCCAAGTTCAAACTGTAGTTCACTCAATACACAGTATGTACTAATTGTCCGAAAAGGGGTTGGCAACATTAAGATAATCACGTACTTACGGTACCGGCATAGGGATTACTTGACTGGATCCACAAAAAACACCATATCATAATTTCGTCAAAACTCCGCAATCCATAAGGTAGAATACACCACGGTAACTAAACTAAACGTACTATAACTATACCATATTACTCAATATGCCTCCACTAATTGTCTTTGGGGCAGCACTCACATAAGTTCGCTCGCTACCATCACTCGAGGCGGATTCTATACGTCCTTCTATCGATTCTTCATCGACCTCGTTGCGAACTGCCCACACCCCGCGCGCTCCCGTGCACTCCCGTGTTCTTGACCAATCACAGGGCTACAGGTTACGCAAACTTCCTTAGAAACAGACATGGTCACGCACGATTAGTTCTACACACTCTAGATTTAAATTTATAAGGCATATAAAATACAAGAAACTCTTTTTAACAACATCAGAGAATATAATTATTTTCCCATATTATTTGGCATATGCACCTTTACTGAGTGTTTTCAAATTGCGTCCAGCCTTTGACTCTTTAAATATAATAATTTAAGCTCGCAGGGCCGTATTATCAGATTTTTAAATTAAACAGGCACTAACTTACTGCGACTGCAAGTGGTTTACTCGTTAAAGATAGGGCTTTTGATTAGGCCAAAAAAGTGGACCGTTACAACGAGTACCCCTTAAAGGGGATTAGCCATCTCTAACCTCGTTTAACAGTCGGTAGGCTGTCAACAGAGACTAACCCAGTATATCAGTTAACCCGCTCATAGGCGGTGACGCAAGCCAAGACGGAGAGTTTCGATACTTAAGGAATAGGCTACCATTCTGCCAGCGGTGCAAGCAGACAGGCCCAAGCGGTGCGTCAGTTGGCAGTAGAGGACCGTGGTTCAGAGTCCACGCTAAACTGTAGATCCCCAGATAAAAAGGGCCAATTGTGGCTTAGTTATCTAGTAAAATAAGTTGCTACTACCACTAAATGTTATGATGGATTCTCAGACGTAGTCCTGCGTGGCTAATATGTTCCCCGAGGGATCGTAGTTGTTTAAACAGGTTCTCGTTGATAGCTGCCGCTTTTTATTACTGGAGCAGATATTTCAGTTTGAAACGTTGGTCGGTTTCTAGAGTTATTTTAAGTTACCTTTTCTTATATTGACAATCTCTCTTTCATATGTTTCAAAACCTAGGACGTAATTAGTAACGGATGTTCCATTTTTTTTTAAAATTTTAATTAATTTTTAATTTCTTTGATATCCTCATGATGATGATATGTAAATGTATGAAACTGAAAAATATTTTGTAATTACATATTATTTAATAACAGCACACCTCCTACTTTTCTGCAAAAAAAATCTGTATTAAAATTAGTAAAATATTAATAGCGATTCGTAAATCTATTTACTTTACACATTAAACTTTCAGAAATTAAGAATATGGTACAGAAATACATCTCTGGTAATTGAAGTATCGTGACTTAGTTCTAGAACATGTTTGAAAACCTTCAAGTTTACCACATCCTTTGACTCTAGAGCTGTTTAAACACAGCCATATAAGAAACCCGTATTGAACTAGGATATATCACAAGCATAAAATACCGGTCTACTGTTAATAAATTTATGCTTGTTATATTATCTCACATTATATTCCACAAACTAGGAAGAATTGAAAATATTTAATTAACTTTAAAATAATTTTATTGCAATAATTTTTTTTAAACAAGCAGTGGAATGGCATAGTAAAATTGATTACTTGTAACATAACTGCAATAAAAACCTATGTAATTCCATTTCACAGCACTCTGAAATGGAAATTTAAAAAAAGTTAGCAGATCTGTCTCACAGTAATGCCTGAAACACGAAAAAATTAATTTGTGTATTTTCCTCATTTATTTTTAAGGTAATGGTGATATAATCCATACATATATAGAAGCTCAAAAGGTTTTCTTCTCCGGTTCCTCAAGCGGCTACCGCTTCACCAATTTTGATAAATTTTTTTTTCAATGAAAGGTCTCTACCCTCAGATGAATCATGAGACATTTTTATATTTTTCAATCACCATTTTCATATGTAAAACAAAATAAACAAAAACTAATGCATGTTAGCGTACGCTAAGCGCGGCGTTACTTGAAGCGACCTCTATCACCGACCTCTTAAGAAATGGAACTAACGCATCTTAGCCTGCTTGGCTTATTCTGTCTGTGCCAGTGTCACAGACAGGTTCTCTGTGGCCAGTGTGCTGTTCGGTTATTGTTTACATTCAAGTTTTCAGTTACTTTGCTGCAAACAGGATTGTTTAAATGTGACTTCGACTTTTTACTTGCTTTGCAAATAGGAATTTAAGCTAAGTATTTTTAGTTTAGTTTACTATTTTTATTTGTTTTTCGGGATAAACCTATTTTAAGCATAGAACGACATGTTCCTATTGTAGGTGACGGATATTGTTTATTTCGTTCTGTTTCGCAATGTTTATTTAATAATGACCAACATCATCGCGAAATACGCATGCAAGTCGTCGACAAAATTAAAAATAAATGGGAATATTATGAAGGTTTTATTGTTGGAGATCCATCGTATCGGTTACCGATTACAAATTCCGCCGAATACGAAAATTTATTGTCTTTAGATGGCGAGTTCGCCGGCCATGTCGAATTGCACTGTATTAGTCAGCTGTTTCCTGATCATTTGTTTAGAGTGTATAGAGATAATAATAACGAAACTCTTGATTATGGTATTGGAAATATTATTTCTAATTTACTCTTTTCTGGTAATGTTGATGCAGGACATTATAGTGTTTTAGAATTTCGTCCTGTCACTAATGATGCCGATGTGGAAAACGCACTCTGTAATGTTGTGCAACATAATATTTCAGAAAAACGTAAATTAAGAATGACGTTGACTGGCGGCAGGGAATGGAGACGCGAACGCACACAAAAACGTCTAAAATACGAAAAAAAAACCTGCTTTACAATTCAATATAGATGTGCCGTTTCTGATACTATTTCAAATGTAACTCCATTCAACTTAAACTTAAACAACATATGTAGTTATTGCTCTGCCCGGTACTTTTCATGTGAAAAAAAATTCTTGGTGTAGTACATCATAAAATTTCGTCATTATACCCGCAAAATGGAGGATGTGCTTCTTATGGACAGTTATACGTTTTAGACTTTTTCGAAGCCAATCAAATTAGACTTGAACATGCTGCGAACAGTTCCTTGAGAAAAGACATTCTAGAAATACTAAATCGTGTCGTAAATCAATGTAATCCTTATGTGATGTCATATAAGACAATGCATCAGAAGATATGTGAAGAAAAGGAGTTAGCTTTAAAAGAAAATCGTGTACCTATTAATTTGGTAATGCGTTTTTATCACGAACCCAAATCAGATCCTCGACGGTATAATGATCCTACATGTTCTGAAGTTGCAGCTGTTTTTGAATCAGCCGACGGTGTCCACCTTCTCATAGACATATTGCTGTTTACGCACATGACGGTTGAATAAAAAATATAGATATTGACAGTATGCATTGCGATGCGATGTCATATGGATTAATCTGGCCATGCGGGGAACCAGGATGGCATATTTCAATGCCAACTGGAGGAGAGCGCAAAACTAAAATTCGCCAAAATATTTCTATGCGAGAATATATATCTTACAGACTTATGGTTCGAGGTTTAACTCCTGTAGAAGACTTCAATCCAATAATTAATGCTGGGAAGTTAACGCAGCAGTTGATTGTTGATTATTACTGTCGCATCGAAGGCGACAGATTGAAATTCATCCGTAACCAACAGGTGAAATTGCAAGTAGATACATACGTTGGTCTTTCAGATGCTTTACATGTAAGGGCCGACAACGGAAACTTAAAGGCTGGACGTGTTGTTATTTTACCTTCATCGTTTACTGGCAGTCCTCGAAACATGATGCAAAATTATCAGGACGCAATGACCATTGTAAGAAAATTTGGTAAGCCAGACATTTTTTTGACGTTTACATGTAATCCTTTATGGCCTGAAATTACAAATAGCATACATTCTTATGAAACTGCTAATAATAGGCCAGACGTTACTGTTCGCGTGTTTCATGCAAAAGTAAAGGATCTCTTGCGTTCAATTAACCAAAAACAAATTTTTGGCGAAGTACTAACATATTTGTACACTGTTGAGTTCCAAAAGAGAGGTTTACCTCATGTTCGCCTAGAAAAGTCTAAAATGTATAACTGTCCATAAGAAGCACATCCTCAATTTTGAGGGTATAATGACGAAATTTTATGATGTACTACACCAAGAAATTTAAGGAGGTGCTGTAACATGAAACTTTCGTCACTCACTTGCATTTTCCAATACACCCGCCGTCGAATTTCGACGGGGGTACGCTAGTTCATGTTTATTAAACAAAACGCTTTACTATATCTTGTTCCCTCAGAATCATTATAAGATTCATTTTTTGCTGTGACTGCATTTTTTTGGTAAAAAAAAGAAAATCCAATACAAAAATAAAACCTGAACACAAAGAAAAACATATTTGTGTCATTTATAGAAAATAAAAATGAGAAATTCAGAAATTCAAAGAAAGAACTTGCCCAGTAGGATGAAAAAAGTAATCAGATCGTGTTCAGTGATGAATTTAAATTCCACCTGAAAACATAAGAGTTCGCCATCGACGTGAAGGAGGGCCAGATTTTCAGTTGGAACTGAAAGCAATACGAAAATTTATGGTATTTAGTGCAATAGCATATGAAGGCACCTATCCTCTAATCTTTCTAGGAAAGGGAACAATAGTAAAATGTGCAAAATACTACAATTCATTTTCAATTTTAAGATAATTATGGTAAGTTCTGGTTGTGGAAAATTTTTAATAAAAAATGCTTAAGAGGGCTAATCTAACCAGTGTTTGTAAGGTAATTTTTCAAAATTTATTTCTTCCATACGGTTTGGTCAAATTACACCAAATTTGGAGGATCAGTAGTTGAAAGTGTAATAGAGGGTACATGTATATCTATTTTAATTAATTTTCACTTTATGTAGGGAAAATTTATACTGTAAATATAAGTGAAATTTGGACGTGATTAGCTCCTGAATTATGATATCAATCGGTAAAATTCGAGGTAAAATTCATACATGTCGTCTAGAATGAATCTTCATAATTATGCTCAGCAAGTTTCAAACTTTTATTCCGTACTATTTGGTTAAAAAGAATTTTCTAAATAAGTATCTTTGTCACTACAAATGGAGCAAGGAAGTGTTACCTCTATCGGGAATCGCACCTCAATGAAGTCGGTGAATAAAACGTCCAGTGAAGGTATAGTCAAGAGCAAAATTATTCAGCGGCACATGTATAAAAACTTTCTAGAGAGTGACACAGCTATCCGAAGCTTTTTCCCGACTAGGCCCCTTAACTTAGGTATTAAAATAGATCCCTGATTTTATATTTTATCACATCTGTCAATTAAAGTCAAGTCGAGGGAATAATAGTAAGACGACCGTAAATTAAATAAGTGCATTTACTTAAGGACACCACTGTTAAATGGACTGTAAATTCAGAGATGGGAAACCTGTCCATCAACTCTAATAGCGACACTGATACCATTCAGCTTTTCGCCCATGTCTCCCCCAGTCAGCATGTTCTGAATATATTTCTGAATCAGGTTCTCATTAAGAAGCTGATAAGGGAAAGAAACATTGTTTGGGCTTTTTGGTTGTTAAGGGACATCAATTTTAAAATTAATTAAAAGTTTTCCTAAGAGGATTATAGTCTTATGTTTAGTTCTCGTCCGACTTAATCAATAACAGGTGGTTTAAATATTTAAGAGAATTTCAAACGATGTACTATATAAAATATCATTCTCACTGGCCAACTTAACAAAGTTTTAATCTCTTACTTGAGCATACTTATCAACTTTGTCAAGATAATTATTTCTTGCAAAGTATCTTAAATCAACCGGTAATTAATTTTCATGATATTTAATTAAGAACATGGCAGATCTTTTTATACGGGTTAATATTTTTTTTAAATTAAATTACGAAGCTTTTTATTCCTTAAGAAGAGGTTTTTTCAACTTTATTTAATAAAATTCTGACTCCATCTAGAAATAATTTTTACTATACGCTTTATCATGACAAAAATATATTCAAAACAACTATATAATCAATTTTTCCCAATTTTCTCGAAAATACATGGATTGAAATACCTTTCGAATTCGTCAGAATTCACTTTGAAAAATGTAATTTTTAAACAAGTAACTCTCTCGTTAAAGAAACGTTGTTTCTTATAAACTACGGTATCATTTTCAGACATTTGAGGAACTTGAAATTTATAAGGGTGACCTTGTTCCTGTAAGGGGTGTTTCGAAAAGATTGCTTAGCTGCAGGTTCTTTTGACTAAAACCCAATAGGTTAAATGGCATATACTTAGCATTTCCACGAAACAATTTGGACGAATTATTAAATAATGTTAATGCCCCTTTAACATTTAAAAAGAAATGTAGATACGTAATAGAGTTGCTGCAATAGAGCCAAAAAATAACTGTTGCCAATTATTTGGGGATCAGAACTTCCTCACCGTAGTAAAACTCGACGTGTGGTGGAGTTTATAATAAAAGTAATTTTTCAAGTCACATTTTTTGACGTTTCAAAAAAGTCATATTTTGAAGTTTCACAAAAACTCGATGTGTGACGTTTCAAAAAAGTCACATTGGTGGAATGTCACTAATATTTTAAAATTTGAAATGTCAACAAAAAATTCTAACATTACAAACTGATGTTTCAAGAATGTAACTAATATTTTTTTTGACATTTCAAATTTTAACAACCGATTTTGCTCATCAACAAAGCCAATCTCTTCATTGACCTCTAGAATGTGTGTACCAAATTTGAAAGCTTTATTTCAAAAACTGTAGCTGCTAATACGAACCAGACACACACACAGACAGAAAAAAATTTTTGTGAGAAATTTTGTGTATCGTCTTAATTCGTCGAGATTCGTCCAGAAATGCAATAAAAATTTTCAAAAATTTTTTTTTCGAATACATACCTTCTATTAATTAATAAAAAATGTTGACTTTAACACCCTGCATCTTATGTAAGAAAACAGTTACACCTCTATACTTTGGATTAAATCGCCCAAGTAACAATTTTAGTTTTAAATTGCTCCATAACGTATCCTCAAAACTTATTTATAAAACTATTTATAAACGTAAATAATCTCAAAGAACTCCATAAAACTGATTTAAAACCCTTATAAGAGTACAGGGGCCCACTTAGAGAAAAGCTTACATTCCTCTCTTCTAAAACTACTGTTAAAACTTTCAAGTTTTAATAAACTGTCCAAATCTTTACTAGTAGAGTATCTGAAGAGTATTATAAAACCATACGTGGTTAGGATAAGTACCATATTAAAACTTAAAAGGCACACAAAAACGCTTTGAACGGACGATTTGTATTTAATGAAGTAAACATATAATAGCACCACATGTAATGTAATGACAACCCCCCTTTATCCCTGAATATCTTAAATGACATTGTGCGGGAGAGGGTTACACATTATAAGAGACAACGGACATATATCCAATATCCGAGTATACTACGATTAATCTCTCTCGTAGAAAAATCCCAGTGCCACGGCCGGGAATAGAACCAGGGACCCCGAGGTTTCGAGGCAAGTACGTTACCTATAGACCACGGAGCCACATGTATATGTAAATAAATATAGTGCTACGCTCACTTGATCCACGCACGATATTGTATATAGGCCTCATGCATAGTTATAAAATGAACATATGGCGACAACTGAGAATGATTCAGCTCATAGATAGACTACTTGTAATGAAGTACTGAGACTCCTCCTAGTAAGCTAAAATTTTCAACGACGCTAAGTTTACTGTAAAACGTGGAGCTAACCTGAATTTTTAAGAACTATCTAAATAGTTCTTAAAAATTCGTGCACTTCTTAAAAAACACAATTTAAAAAATATATGAGTATTTTTTGTCTCGGCAACTTAAAAATAAACAAATCGATAACATCCGCCTATAATATGGTTCAGTGCAATAGTAAATTGTTTTTAGAAAACATTTCTATTAGATGCAAATTACATTTTCTTGTTCAATTTGGAACATTCCCAATATGGCTGACCGTTATACATCTCTTGCTACGACAAATAATGGCGGCAGTCCGTATAAACCTTATTAGTTTTGAACATTTCTACTTCAAATATGTTTTGTCTTAAAATGCCTATTAAAATCATGTTGTATTGGATCAATTAATAGGAAAACATTTAACTCGAAACTCGACTCGAGATAAACATCAGTTTATACTAAAGGTGGAGAATTATTTCATTTGTGAAAAAGGAAATGGTGGAACCCTGTTTCCAGTTCGAGCTGTATAACAGCGAACACCTGGCCTGCATGTAATTTCGATAATTCTATCATATTGTTTATGTATCGCTGACCATTGAACCGACTAACATTATTTATGGCTTTGACTCTTTAAGGCGAAAGTTGCATTCTTACAGCGGCCTTACTATAGTGATACTTTAAAACATTGCATTCTGGAAAAAGAGAATCAAACTCTTTTATGCTTGAGATTATGCTTAAGATTGATTTATTACAGATTTTTGTCTGCTTCATTAAAACTCTAATAAGTAGCTGGCTTTATGAAAGTTTGATCTGAAACTTTGAATCTTAAAGCATTTTAGATTTATAACCAGTCATTAATAAGTACCCCAAGATAATTTCATAAAGCAATTATAAAATAACAACACGTCCTAAATTCTCTGTAACACTCACTACTCCTAACTTGAACTTAACAGCTATATGGTTTTATTGAAGGCTTGACAAATGCCTTAATAAATCAGTCATAAGCCAATAAAGACTAAAAGATAATTTTGTTTTGATATAACTTCTTGAATACTTTTTTACCTTTCTTTAAGACAAAACTATCATTAAGTGCACACGGCATAATATAATAAATTTGGAATAAATCACAAGTTTATCAGCTGGCCACTATAAAGCACTTATAAAACCTAAATAAATCTAAATGGTATTTAAGTTGTTACTTTGACGTCAAAAACCTACAGCTAACCGGTGTCCCAATCTTTTCGAAACACTCTGTATGTTTTTTTAGTACAGCTGATTAATTTTTTTTACTTCTTAATTATTTAAATATTATGAAACGAAAACAAATAAGTAGTATTTAACATAACATATATTTTTCAAATCTACTGCTAAGATTAATCGGAAGAACAGAGAATAGAATAAAATAGAGCTCACGTTGTATACGAGAACCAAACATAGCTTAGAAAAGTAGATTAGGAAAGGTAAAATTAAAGTTTAAACTTCTCCTTTAACAGTTGACGCATTAGTTTGATTGAAAGTAGACAAGGTTTAGGGAATGAAAAGACATTGCAAACACGTTTGATCTCTATACCCATCTAATCTACCCTCTTTGTAAGTATCTGCAGGACATTATTAATTCTACTCATTCGGATATCCTTTACCTTTATCCTATACGTGGGATAATAGGATACGTCTCTTTTGTACATACTCATCAATTTTAATTACAGGGTATAGATCAATACCATTAAATAAGCTTAAAAAGCATGAACATGTTTTTATTTATTTATGTCGCTTATTTACGATTGAAGTATTATTAAAATATGCGTTGATATGATTCCAAAATTTTCAGTTATTTTAATATTCTGGCTGTGGTCTACATAATTTTGGTAATTCATTGGGTATAATGCGAGCCTTCCATATTTAAGTGGACAGCTCATGCATGACTCAAAATTTTGAAAAATCCGTCCCCAAGAAACACGAAACGTTGCCCAGGTTTCAAGGTTTGAATTTGCTACATAAAACAAGACTGCTTTGATTTTGTTAAAAGTAAATCAAGGTATCACTGAAGCTACCAAATAAATTTCGGCTGCCATAAGATATAATTAATTAAAATTTAGGATCATCACTTAAGATATCATATTATGGTGGAGTCACAATATTCCTTTTCTAAAAAAATATATCGGCATTTGATTTTGTACTAATAAATCAAAATGGACTACTGAAACTTATTAGTCATTAGGTACAACTGCGAAGAAATTGAAAATTTAACAGCATCTTCGAATGATAAATATTAATTGAAGAGAGTATTTTGGAAACCTCAACGTTAGATTAACAAAGAAACTAACTAAAGACAAATGAAAAATGAAGGAATAGTTCTTAGTAGAAGGTGCTGTACTGCATGTGCTACTCCATTTCTTATTTAATTTGTTCATAGTCATGGTACAGCAGTTAATTTTTTACTTTATTGTAATTTGTATGTAGAATTCAATAGTCCAGTGACATAGGTTCAAAAATTAGGTCCCGTGTGTTCCTTCGTGAGGAAAGTAACGCACTTTCTTCTGTTTCTATATGCATCAGGATACCGAAATGCCTTGGTGACACTTTCAAAATGTCGTCGTTTTGAAATGGCAGCCATTTGTATCCCGTAACTTGTGTTTACTCTTTACTCGGTTCATTATGATCGAATTTCATTACGTATGTTTTGAATTACAGTATTTTTTGTTCTCTGTTTTGTACTATTACTACCATATTCATGTATATCTAACTGTTTTCTCGTAAAATCAAAAAAACTAAAAATATTAGTGAATTTTTGACCGATTTTATCTCGGTTCGCTTTTATCTAATTTCAACGAATTATTTATTTAACATGGTAGTTGAAGATCTGCATTTCATGCGGAAAATAACGATTATATTGAATCGAGAAAAACACAATATCATACAGCAAGAAATATTTTTAATCTAAAACTATATACACACACTGGAAAAAAATATATATCATTCAGAGTGGAATGAAAAAATAATATTAACTGAAAAAAATTTTTTGTTAATTATTATTTACTAACTTTTACAAATTTTATCACAGATAAGTATAACATATATCCTTTTAAACAATTATTTTCCCAGCTATTTGCCAAAACGCTGAAACTTGGATTACAAAAAAGATAATATGCACATTATGTTCAATACAATTGACTCAATAATGTTATTTTTAATTTCAACTATTCTGTCCAGTAAAACCAAAAATAAATAAAACACAAGGTACTTACCAGTTAACACTCACTTTAAAAAACTTTAAAATATCTACCGACACGTGTTTCTGCTTGCCTAGCGTCATCAGTGTAGCCAGGACATTTAAAGAATCCACAGTAAGAAAACTTGTAAACCCCAATGTAATAAACATTAATGGCTTCAGAGAACAGAATAATTGAAATTATATAGTGGAAATACCCCTTCGGGGCAATGAAATAATTTAAAAACAAATTAAATTCCTCTTCTTGGTAAAAGTTAAAATATAGAGTGGAATGAAAAAAATAATATTAACTGAAAAAATTTTTTGTTAATTATTATTTACTAACTTTGACAAATCTTATCACAGATAAGTATAACATCAAGCCATATTGCTACTTTCAACTCTTTCGCGCCCTCTGGCTATAGAGATGTTCATTAAAATCAGAGCTATAGACAACCCACACGTTAATTGTGTAATATTTTCGTTGTCAAGACCGATCACTGGCCCGAAGATAAGCTTATCATGGACATTTTGCCTAACCCCCACTTAGTAGTGATCATTAACGTGCTCATATCAGAGATACACAGTATTCTATATTATTTCGAAGGAAAAAATCGATTTAGTCTGTAAATTTATGTGTTAAATTTTCATTTTGCTTTTGTTTTTTATATTAGAAAAAGTTAACGACATATTTTTATGTTAAAAACCTGGTGAAAGCACAATCTTAAGTCGTATTACTTTGTTCTACTTAAAACATGACCTGATATATGTATGCACACCACGGGGATGTTACAGAGTGCATCACGTTCCAATTTAATTTGTTCCCGAGTTACAATTAGACCATGCAATACCTGCACTCAGGTAATTGTTAATTTAGTCGATGTACGTCAATGGATATTATTTATTTATTTAGTAATCTTTTGCTGTAGACAGTTGTAGATACAAACGTTATTAATACATGTTTCAGTGCATTGCAGTTCTATGCCGATTTCATTATAAATTAATAACGAATATCTGAACTAACTCATAATTTATATAAAATTGTATATTGGGTACTGTAATTTATTTATAGTTCTCAGTACGTAGTTATTGTCATTGAAAAACTTTCTGCAGATTAAAGTTGTCGGAAATAGGGCAATAGGTTAAAATGAAAACCAAGGTAGCATTTTTACTTTAACATGTCCCATTTTCGACAATTTTAATTTATATAAAAGACGTATTTGAATTCATCCAGAAATATGTATACAATTTACAATTCGTATTTCTGCAAAGTGCACAATTCACAGTAATAAAAAATGACCAACAAATTTTGAATGAACATTATTTACAGTAAAACAAAGAAGGTTTAGTGCCATATCCCCAAAAAAACAACTATGCAGCTACGGACACGTGTTTCGGAGTTATTGCCCCTCATCAGCGTATCGTAGCTAAAGAATTGGATCTTGTTCCTGATCTCTCCTAAACACGTGTCCGTAGCTGCATAGTTGTTTTTTTGGGGATATGGCACTAAACCTTCTTTGTTTTATTTTGGCCCCAATAAATCTATATTATTATTTACAGTCTTAGTCCTTAGCGATAATTTAAACCGTTTATCTTCTAAAGGCTCTGGAAAGAAACATTCTTCCAGAATACTTAGGAAACATGTACAAAATGTTCTTGATAAAACATGATCTGAAGTAAAACTTCTAGTTTTAAAAGATTTTAACATCGTTTCATGTTAGTCTCTTATTTCCTAAAGTCATGATAATTATAGTTTACAATTTTCTCTTTACCAAACTTCATACAGATTAAATTCAACCTCACCTTATACACTAAACTTTAATAGATAAATTACAGCTAACATGATAATACGTTTGTAAATTACTATAAAGTACAATACTCATCTTACAATTTCCTTAAATTTTATTAATAAATGTAAACAAAAATTATATAGGAAACTAAAATTTATTTTAAATATAATATGAAAAAATTTGCTTTTTAATGTTTCAAAAATATTTTATTAGAAACTCTACACGTGTTTCGGCTTTTTAGGCCTTTGTCAAGAGTACAGGGAATACTAAACAGTAAAATTTGTGTTCATTGCTTATATATAACCACATCTGGTACCTACTATAAAACTATTGTAAAATATGTTTTTATAAGTTGAATATTACTTTATTTTTAAATCTAAATTATTTTATTTAAAATATGATGGCCGGTAAAAATTTGTTGTTCATTCGTTAAATTTTTCTTATTTTTAACAGCCTTACTTATTTCTAATTGTTCTAATAGATCAAGTTTCTTTCCTTTCTTTTCCGAATGGAGTAATTTGATATTATTTAAATCTATAAAATGACTGTTTTCTATACAATGTGTTGACATGCCCATACTATATACATTGTTTACAATAGAATTCCTGTGTTCCTCGAATCGCCTTTTTACATTTCGTCCAGTTGGTCCAATGTATATAGCATCACAATCACTATATTTTAACTCATATACTCCTGTTTTTGTAGCTTTTCAGTTTTGTCTTTATTATTAATTAACATTTCACCTAAATTATTTTCATTTACTGAAATTGTTCTACATCCCAGTTTATTCAGTTTATTACTAACTCTATTGCTGATCTTAGGCCTATAATTAATACATGTATATCTCTTATTGCATTCCTGAGAAGAAGCGGCATAAAACTCTTTACGTAAATTTTTCTTTTGTTTGTTTTTTATTAGATTATCTATTAGGTTTTCTTTATAGCCATTGTTTCTCGCAATTTCTTTGATTACGTTAACTTCTTTTTTAAAATTCTCTTCGTTTAATGGAAATGTTAATAGACGATGTATGTAGCTGTGGAATGATGCCATTTTTATTTGCAATGATTGTTTAGATTTACTATGAATTATTGTATCTGTGCAAGTAGGTTTACGATAAATGTCAAACTCTAAGCTATTATTGATATTTATTTAACTGCCTTTCCGTACTTTTCCAAATGCAAAACACATCATCTACGTAACGGGTCCAGAAAAATATGTTTTCAACTAAAACGTTTTTTGTATTAAAGAGTACATTTTCAAAATCGGACATAAAAATTTCAGCTAGTAAGGGAGATATGGGTGAACCCATTGGTAATCCGTCTAATAATTTATAAATGCAGAATCAGTTCAGTGTATTAAAGTGTATTAAATCAGTTCAGTGTATTAAAATTTATTATTTTAGTCTGTATTTTACATGCTTTAATATAAACTATCACCTACACAAGATTTCGTGATGTACTCGTAGCAACCAAAACCTTTAAAATTTTCTTTAAAAGTAAATAGATTAATAAATAAAATTGTATAAACTATAAAATGTTTTCATGGAACAGCATATAATAAATTGCTAAAGTTTTAGTTCTTGTTTTTCAGTGTAAATATTATTACTGTATTATATTTTATAGTTTTGTTATGCATAAAGAGCTTTTTATTATTTTATATAAATAATAGCTAGTTTCTTTCACATTTACAGTTTACAGTACCATATACATATATACTCCTATTATTCAAAAAATACACAGGCCGACACACATTTTGGTACCTTTGATTTGTTAAGTGTTTCTGTATAACTTTGGAATGCAGGATTCAAAAATACCATCAGATTTGCTCTATTAGATCCAGTTATTGAGATGCGGTATATCTACCCTATTTTTGAATCGATAAATAGGTAATAAAATCATCTCATATTTTAACCTATGTACATTTCAGGTTATTACTATTTACTACAATTGCTTGCTAAAAAAAGTCAGAAAATACGTAGTAAGGTAATTATTTCATAAAATATGCATTGAAAATCAATTAAAAACTTTATTTTATAAGACTTCCTTGTAGGAGGTTTACCAAAACAGTTTTGTTGAAGACTGCAACAGTAGTCAGCCATCAGGTGGATATCTCATCGTCCTTGATATCTTTTTTCCATAGATTTTATATCCTGGTTGAATCTTCCTGTTCTTCTCTAAGATCATCTAGGTTTTCTAGAAAATGATCTATGCTGCTGTTGAGGCAGTGAAATTTAATGCTCAAATTACAACCGAGCTTATTCAAGTTGGAAAGCATCTCTTCCACTAATTCAACGTAATCCTCTGCCTTATGCTTTCCAAGAAAATTTTTAACTACTTGAACAAACGAACACTACTCAACCTCGTTCATTGATTTTGTGAAATGTGGATCTTTTATAAGCTACCTTATCAGAGGATCATCAAAAATTCCAGTCTTCAGTTTTTTCGTGCTAATCCCAAGAAATTTAAGTGACAAGTAGCCAAAACAAGTTCCATCTCGATTCTATGCTTTCACCATTTCCTCATAAGCCCCAGTTTGATATGCAAGGGTGGAAGGATGATTTTGTTTCTCTCAACCAATGGTTCGTTGATGTTCGTTGTATGTTCCTTCAACCAAAACTTTCCTTGCAGGCTATATTCTATTAATCCAGTGCTCATTCTTAGCTATGCTGTCCCAAAGACATAAAAAACAGGGATATTTCGTATAACCACCGTGCTGTCAAAGGAGGAAAATGGTTTTTTGATTCCCGCCAAGCCATTGGTATTCCAAACATTAGGCACTTCCTCTCTCCATTTGTCCACTGTCGCAAATGTTCAACGCATATTTTACATACCAAATGTGGAGTCCAACATTTATCCTGGTCCCCTAACTGGGCGCCAAAATAAGCCAGATATGCCCTTTTAGTAAAGTTAGAATCGGATCTTCTATTTTATTTCAAAGTGTATTCATCACATAATAATATGTAACAAAAAACGTCTGGATTATTCACACAGCTACGTGTGCTTGTGGAAGCCATAATTTTTATACAACGTATTTTCCCACGAAAACTCAGTACCAAACTGAATACCAAACTGAATTATAGAATGTGGGCGTAAACACCAGCGAGTATCGGCCAGCATGAACTATTTAGTGTGGGGGCATTACGTGGTTGAGGGTTGGGCTTTATGGTCATGGAGAATACCCAGTAGGGCTATTTAGACACTAATTTTAGGTAAGAAAATACTATTTTGGTCTCTGGATACACCATTATTTCATTAATTTTGCATTTTATCAGACCAAAATTTGTTATATTGTATCTCAAAAACTAGAACTCCTACGAAAAAAACCGCGTATACTTTTCGAATCAGCACATCAAAAATATCTCAAATCAGTGCTTACTTTTCCGACACCAAAACAATTTTCTTTGTGGACCTGTGTTATTATATGTATACAGAAACTTTTTGAAATGTCTGCCCTAACTTCATGTGGAAGTTTAGGGTAAAAAAAACGTAATTTAAAATAATCGCAACAAAGGTTTTTAAATTAAGTGTTGATAACAATAACAATATGACAGTTATTACAAAAAAATTATTTTAATTTCTTATTTGATTTTTTAGTAACTTCAGAAACTAGTGGGCCACTTAATCAGTCCACCTCTACCGATTTATTGGTCAGAACAATCATAAACATCCTGAGAAAAATATGTGGAGGTTGCGTCATGAATTTAGTCAAACGTCGCAAAGTACTGACGGCGGTACATCATGTAGTAAAAAGTATGTACCTACGATAAATAACAAAGACCAATAAAAAATTATTCATTTGTTTCTAATACAGATATACACATCTTGGACAGTAATTTATACAATTACTATGTAATGATCAATTGCAATCCCGTTGAAGAAGAAGAGAGAAAAACATCGAATGTATAAAACAATTTAATTTTATTCCATTCCAGAGCAGCACTATCGTAAAAAAGTTTCCCAAGCATTAGAGTAAATAAAAAGAGACAAATACAGAAAGCTCTTATGAAAAGTTTAGACACCTTGTTTTTATATACAAGATAAGTTCTGAAATTGCCAGAACAATTAATTTAAAAACTACTCCGTCTAATTTATTTGACGAATAATACTCTTCTTAGAGCTATTAATCCCTTAAAACACAACTCATGGCGAAAGCACTATAAGGCAGTCTGCGTAGCGTCAAGTCTACGCTCTCGTTCAATAAATTTGCATAACTGTGAGGCGGCGGCAGGGTTATTCTCCGGGAAAAGCGGTTTCGGACAATCTGTCTTTAAACTCCGGGCTTCCTAGAGACCTTTTGGTCTCGCGTTACACTTCCGTCTCTCTCCTGGCTTGGGTTCCGAAAGCAAACATGAAATAGACTTACATTGACTTGACGTTTTTATTTAAAGCCGGAATATTTGTTAGGGATATATCCCGAAGTATCGAGCGAGGTCAACCGTACCAAATATTTATGTGGATATCATAGAGAGTGGTATACAAGCAAAATTGAAAAATATTAAAATCTTTGTCTGCAACATCAAAGGTCTGGGAAAGTACAGCGTATATTTTAAAAGAATACTAGCAAACGGTTTAAATTGGAAAATAATATATTGCATATTGGCAGGGTTGTTTTACATTCCTATCTTCATATTTGTGCATCAGCTACTTAAACGAACTAATTATTTTTATATTCAAACACAAATTGCTTTAACTACAACTACAGCATTATTGACACTGTTTTAGAGTGCATATAAACAATTAAAGATTTAGGTATATATTTTGATTCTGAACTGAGTTTTGAACATATATATATGTATATATATATATGTATATATATATAGGTATATATATATATATATATATATATATATATATATATATATATATATACTTAAATTGTTTAAAATCATTATATTATTCTTATGTACAATCAAAACTTGAGTACGGATCCATAATCTGTAACCTTCACTATCTTGTTCACAAAGGCGCTTTAGAGCAAGTTCAAAGAAAATTTTTTATATTTTTATCATTTAAAGACACAGGAATATATCCTGAGAGGGGCATTTTTTTTTTTTCGGATTATCCGATGCCGGACAGTCCTCCAGTGGCCTCCGACTCCTAATGGGAGTCGCACCGACGCATTAGCTACAGCCACCCCCACATCTCGCAGGGTTCGTGACTGTACGTACCAGAATCATGTGCCCTAAGCAGACGGAGAGAACCCAGAATGACTGCCTTCTGCATTTGGCCTGCCAGCAACTCGGCTATTTTTTGTCAGGCCGGTATGATCTTGAGTTCCGAGAGCAGCGTAGGCTTTATCCCTCCGAGTACATCGATTATAAGGACGACCATTTTTACTGAGTAGCCTGGATACAGCACTTGGAGCTCGTACCGGAGATCGTGATATTTGCTCCGGTTCTCCTCCTCCTTCAAGGTGATGTTTTTCTCTGCAGGTGCCGAGAACTCGATGACATACATCACCTTGAGTTGATGGTCGAGGAGGACTATGTCAGGCTTGTTGGCTTGGATTAGCCTGACAGTCGGAAACGAGTAGTTCCAGTAAATCCGGCATTTCTCGTTCTCGACAACGGACTCAATATCTCCGGGGACGTAAGGCAGCACTGGTGTCTGGTCTACCCCGTACGAGTGTCTTAGATGGTAGTATAGCACTCGTAAAGCCGCGTTATGTCGGTGGATGTAGGCCAAAATCGCATATATGGGGCATGCAGAAAGTAAGTGCATGAGCGATTCCGGCGCCTGATGGTAGGTCCTGCCGTTGATATCAGGAACCTCTACACGCCACACGCGGCTACGGTAGACCAAGGTGTTGATAACACCATCCTGGCAGACCATAATGAATCCCTCGGTCTCTGACTTAAGCCCGGCTGACCTTAGAAAGGCGAATGTCAGCCTAGTCGATAAACCCAGTGTTTCTATGTTCTTATAGAAGACACCATGCTGGGGTTTATCGACATGCTGCCGAAACAGATTTTCCTGTTCGGCAGCTCTGATTCGGGCTTTCAGACGATTTGGCTGAAGTTCGGTGACTGACTCAGCATCAGCACCTCGCCGGTCTCCTCGCCCGATGTCAAATGCGAGACCGAGTTCATCTGCGGCTCTTTTTGCTGCCTTGAACAATCCTGCTCCCACTCCTACAGTTTCGTGATGGTTCACAAACTGCAAGAGGGATCTGAGCTCCTGAGGATGTTACATGCCATACTCAGTACTACTCTGCCATGCGTACACTCCAGGCTCAAGAGTCCTCGGCCCCCCCCGTTGACGTGGGAGGTACACACGAGGAACGGACGATCTAGGATGAATACTTCTGTGAATATTCATCATCTTGCGGGTATCTCTGTCTAATTGGCGCAGCTCATCTACCCTCCACTTTACTACTCCGAAGGAGTAGAGCAGAATCGGAACGGCAAGCATATTAGTTGCAGACACCTTGTTCTTCCCCGAAAGTTCGGAAGACCAAATCTTTCGGAGGCGGTGTCTGTACTTGCCGCGGAGAGAATCCTTTATTTGTGTCACATCTTGGATGTGCCTTTGTTGCACACCCAGATATGTATATTATTATTTTTTTATTTATTTTTTTTTCGGTTTCCCGATGCCGGTCAGTCCTCCCGTGGCCTCCGACGCTTCACGGGAGTCGCGCCGGCGCATCAACTACAGCCACTCCCCCACATCCCGCAGGGTTAGTGACTGTAGATACCAGAATCGTGTGCCCTAAGCAGACGGAGAGAACCCAGAATGACCGCCTTCTGCATTTGACCTGCCAGCCACTCGGCTGGTTTTTGGCAGGCCGGTATGATCTTCAATTCCGAGAGCAGCGTAGGCTTTATCCCTCCGAGTACACCGATAATAAGGACGACCATTTTGACCGAGTAGCCTGGGTACAGCACTTGGAGCTCGTACAGGAGATCGCGATATTTGGTTCGTTTCTCCTCCTCCTTCAAGGTGATGTTTTTCTCCGCAGGTGCCGATAACTCGATGACATACATCACCTTGAGTTGATGGTCGAGGAGGACTATGTCAGGCTTGTTGGCTTGGATTAGCCTGACAGTCGGGAACGAGTAGTTCCAGTAAATCCGGCATTTCTCGTTCTCGACAACGGACTCAATATCTCTGGGGACGTAAGGCAGCACTGGTGTCTGGTCTACCCCGTACGAGTGCCTTAGATGGTAGTATAGCACTCGTAAGGCCGCGTTATGTCGGTGGATGTAGGCCGAAATCGCATATATGGGGCATGCAGAAAGGAAATGCATGAGCGATTCCGGCGCCTGATGGCAGGTCCTGCAGTTGATATCAGGAACCTCTACACGCCACACGCGGCTACGGTAGACCAAGGTGTTGATAACACCATCTTGGCAGGCCATAATGAATCCCTCGGTCTCCGACTTAAGCCCTGCTGACCTTAAAAAGGCGAAGGTCAGCCTGGTCGATAAACCCAGTGTTTCGATGTTCTTATAGAAGACACCATGCTGGGGTTTATCGACGTGCTGCCGAAACAGATTTTCCTGTTCGGCAGCTCTAATTCGGGCTTTCAGACGATTTGGCTGAAGTTCGGTGACTGACTCAACATCAGCACCTCGCCGGCCTCCTCGCCTGATGTCAAATGCGAGACCGAGTTCATCTGCGGCTCTTTTTGCTGCCTTGAACAATCCTGCTCCCACTCCTACAGTTTCGTGGTGTTTTACGAACCGCAAGAGGGGATCTGAGCTCCTGAGGATGTTACATGCCATACTCAGAGCTACTCTGCCATGCGTACACTCCAGACTCAAAAGTCCTCGGCCCCCCCGTTGACGTGGGAGGTACACACGAGGAACGGACGATCTAGGATGAATACTTCTCTGAATATTCATCATCTTGCGGGTATCCCTGTCTAATTGACGCAGCTCATCTACCCTCCACTTTACTACTCCGAAGGAGTAGAGCAGAATCGGAACGGCAAGCATATTAGTTGCAGACACCTTGTTCTTCCCCGAAAGTTCGGAAGACCAAATCTTTCGGAGGCGGTGTCTGTACTTGCCGCGGAGAGAATCTTTTATTTGTGATACATCCTGGATGTGCCTTTGTTGCACACCCAGATATGTATAGGTCTCTCCGGCATCCAGATGTCTTAGGATGCTTCCGTCTGCGAGCTGCGCATCTTCAGAGAATTCCCCGCATCGTCCTCTCTTGAGGTGGACGACTGCACATTTGTCCAACCCGAACTCCATACCAATTGCCCGCGTATATTCTTCAACCACCCTAAGAACGTTTTGTAGTTCGCGCTCTCCGGAGGCATAAAGTTTAAGGTCATCCATATAAAATAGATGGGTGACCTTATGCCTCCGGTCGCTGGGTGGACCACATTGATATCCGCGGGTTTGGCGGAGCCCAACAGACAACGGCAGTAGTGAGATGCAGAAGAGGAGAGGATTCAGGGAGTCACCCTGGAAAACTCCTCTCCTAAATGCCACCTGCTCTGTCGTGACCCGCTGTGCACCTGATGTTATGGTGAAGCGGGTCTTCCAGAGCGGCAGCAGCTGTTCTATGCATCTCACTAGTGGTGCTGGTACCGCAAGACATTCGAGCAAGTACAACAATAGCTCATGTGATGTTGTATCAAATGCCTTGCGGTAATCAATCCAGGCCATCGATAGATTCCGCTTGTATTGCACAGAATCCTGTGTAATACACCGGTCTATCAGCAGGCTGTTCTTGCAACCTGCCATGCCCTTCTTGGCGCCACGCTGTTCGTGTATCTGCTGGAAGACCGGATCAATGGACCTCAGTGTCCTAGCATACAAGATACGTGTAAATATCTTGTAGCAGGAGTTGAGGCAAGTGATCGGCCTATAATTCCTCGGGTCGGACAGATCCCCCTTTTTGGGGATAAGCACAGTACGTCCCTCGACGAACCAGTCCGGAATCTGCTCGTCTAGAACATCGACAGTTCTAGGTCTCACCTAAGTCCGAACTAAATATCAAATAAATTTTGAATTTGGCTTGGGATGAAATCTAATCATCAATCCGCGCTACTAAATAAGTATAGAAAACCTTCCTTTTGAATTAGTCCAAGATGAGTCCCTGATATAACTAGAGCTCGGATTTAAATACTGATGACGTTAAATCCAGGATTGGTTGTAGGTTCCGTGTCAGCACGTAAATGTGTTTATGCATATGTACACAATATATTTTACCTTGTAATTTTTAGTGAATGCTATAATATCTAAAATTGATAAAGTTGAACAACAACATTGAACAACTTTCCTCCAATGCACTCAATAAAACATTCACCACCTTCCAACGGTAAGTATTAGCGGATTCGTCTACGCTGAGCCAGCTGTATTTCCCATTCAGCTCAGAAGAAATCTTCTGTTGTAAAATCAAAAATAAAAACGCTTCTCCTCTTGTAAAATCAATCCGTGGGCACACTGTATACTCTTGCCCCTCTTACTTTATATGCACTTACTCCCTTACTCCAACCCCTACTTTTAAAAGGCAAGTGCATATTCCGCTCAGAATGTACAATGTTACTAAAAAAAGTAAGAAATTAATACATACACTAGAAAATACATATTAAAGTTACTGTACCTAGAAATGTTCACTATTGTATACAGTCCATCTTAGAAGATTTAATGATCCGAACATAGCACCTGTTGTCAACAATATCAGTAAAAATTTCGAGATCAGGTTCGCTCTTCACTTGCTGACGATATGCCTGTCAGCGCATATAATTCGAGACAAGAGCAAAGAGTTAAATAAACAGGAGGACATAGAACAAATTTAAATTTCTCAGTAGTACGAAAAAGAAACTGTTCTTGCCCCTATCGATCTTAGTACGTTTTCCGACAAAATTAGTTTATGCATTTTAAACATTTTAAAATGAAATAAATTTCACTTTATCATGTTGTATAAATTTACCTCTTGTTTCAGTAGGTGTTTACATTATAATATTACATCTACATAAAAGCCGACACTGGAACCGATACCTACTGCCCAATTTATAAATTTGACTGGACTATATTTAATATTGAAATAACCAAAATGTTAGTTGCACAGTCTATGCAGTTTTATTATGTGTTCATTATAAATCTTCTAAGCTGTTATAAAGTTAAATGTACAATGTACATTACACCATATAGAGTACATCCATTTACCAGCCTATATATATAAATGATATATATTTGAAATAATGTACTTGTCTGAAACAATAAATAAACGAATTTATCCAAAACTAGTTTTGTCAGGTATTTAAATGTAGTCATTTATTTAAATTTATACTGAATATGAAGGATCTAGAATATCAAAATTCTATTACAAAATATTCAGCTTTATGGAAAGTGTACTTACATGTATGAAATATGAATTTTATAAACAAACTTTATTCAAATCATCTTATATTCAATTAAAATACAGTGTATTTCATTCATTAGGTCAATTTTGTGCCCAAATCTATATTCTGAAATATTAAGGAAGTTCTCTTCGACTTTATGTTTATTTAAAACTTAAAATATTTTCCCTCTTTTTTGCCGTCTAAGATTTATTTATAATGAGAACTAGACGATATTTCTTGGAATAACTCTGCATTGGCTAAATCGATATAAAGAAAACTAATCAGCTCAGCCGACGACAAGCCTTGGATATTTTTTTCGGAAGAAAAACGTAACAAAATTCTAACGTGAGATTTAGCCTTTCTAATACTACTTTATTTTCAGATTTGGTTATTTTCACAAAAAAATGTATCTGTATTCAAAGAGGCTACAAATATAGAAAAGAGACTGAGAGAAAAATTCAGGAAAACTTTGGAAACAAGCAACACCAGTGAATAAAATACTGAGAATTTTAAACCAACCAGTTAAAAAAGCTGTTACTGTATCGCTTATAATGTGATGAAAAGTACCTATAGGTGTGTTGTATTATTTTTATCTATGTCCATGTGTTTGCATCGTAATCTATCAATCAGGCTGTTATTTCATTTGTGATGTATGTACTTTTATGTACAGAGTGTCTCACCAGGAACTGCATCGATCGATATAGGGAAAAGTACGCACCAGAAAATTTTTAAAATTTAGGGATTTACTAATGACAGTGTGGACAATCCAACTAAAATAATTACAAGCATCTAGCACTTTCGGTTATACCGGAAGTCGATACCAACTTGCTTATTTTAAATGGAATACCATATTTTAGGGTTTTCGAAATGAGCATAAAATTCTGAGTCGAAATTATGATATCCTAATGCCGTTTCAGAGATATTTGACATTTAAAAAAAAATGTTGACAGGTGTAATGGTTTACAATAACCTTTATAACTTTCTTCGTATAAAAGATACCCATTTGTCTTTTGGCATGCAGAAAGACCATAAGGTGAGCTACGCTCTACAGTTTGAAGAAATTCAATAACAGTATGCCAAGTGTTTTCCATTTTTGACGTTACATTTTATAAACTTCAAACCGCGAAAACTTGCTTAAGTCAAATTGAACACCCTGTATTTTTTTTATATCAAGTTATGTATAAATAAATTCCTTTTTTATATATAAGCATTGTGGGGGTTTAAGTTAAACCCTTTTGAAATATTTGTGATTTTCTTAGAAATTCAAGAATTTTTAGTAAAAATTTTACCAAATTAGCCATGATTAGAAACCATCAGTAATTCTCTTATATCAAAAAAGGTCACCACGTTTAAATTGCACCTACGAAGACTTTTTGAATTGTTTATTATTTATGGAGAATGTGGTAAAGTAATATCAAGAACTTGTACAAAGTATAGTTGTATATCATTAGCGTACACATGCAGGAAACAATATTTCGTGACTTGAGGTAAGTCTGCGATATAGATGTTAATAGGCAGAGGCCCCAAAATCGAGCCTTGAGGCACTCCCGAGGGTGACAAGCTTTTATCAGAGAGTCTTCTTCCACTTGTGGTGTCAGGACAATTATATTAAAATCGATTTAATAAGTTAGACGTGAGCCACATTAAGATGTTTAAATCTATCCCCTAGAATTTTAACTTTTTTTATTAGCAGTCCAATGTTTAAGGAGTCAAAAGCTTTTGACGTATCTAATAAGGTCAAGGAAGTTACTTTATTAGAACTAATTGACGTCAAAATATCTTCGAGAATAGTGATCAAAGCCGTGTATGTTCCGTGATTCTTTTGAAAATCCGACTATATTTTGGGAATTACATTATGTTCTAGCACATAAGGTGTTAGTTTACCATGGATAACGGACTCCGCAGTTATTGAGGGAACTGAAAATAAACTAATGGGTCTAAGTTCCATGATGGTACTTATCCTGCTATTTTTAGGTATTGGTTTAACTCATACCTGTTTCCAGATTAGGGGAACTGTTCCGGTTTCAAATGAAAAAGTTATAATGTTTGCTAGAGATTTCGCTATTTATGGTAAGCATTTTGCCTGAGAAACCGTCATATGCAACTGTGTAAGGTTTTTATTTTAAAATAAATTGTGAATAACTTCTATTGAGGCATATTGTAATTCAAGGCTGCTATGTGAGTAGCGGTTATACTCGAATTGTGATTGATAATTTTCAGCAATGCTATTACGTGATATAGAATCAAGAAGCGGTGCAAAATTTTGCTTAGATTTAATGACTTCGCTAGATTTTAAATTAGACTGTAAAGTTTTTGGATTTTTGATATTTTGATTAATATGGAAATTAAGACACGTTGTCCATTACACGTCATTGCTCAAAGGTAGTGTTGATCATTCTATTTATTTTTGATTGTTTGATTTATATGGCTACTAATTGAGATGTGAAAAGATCCAAACAACTAAGTTATACAATCCTCTCTGCCCGTTTCGGAAAAATATTTCATTGGGTAGTAGATAGTAAAGAGAAATGGCAACTCATTTCCAAGAGTAACTAAACTTGCTTACTTTGTTTAAATATCCAGTAAAATTTTGCTCATAACATTTGTTTTCCTTACAAAGCAAGATTCTGTCTTAACAGAAGAGTTAAATGGCACAATTATTACAATTGTTGCATATAAAAAAAAATACTTGATAAGACAAACAGAAAAATTTTCATAAAATTCCTTTATTGGTGTAACCGGATTCGTGAATAAGCAAATTTACTTCTTGTTCATGAAACCGGTGGCACCAATAAAGGAATTTTATGAGAATTTTTCTGTTCGTCTTATCATGAATAATTACTCATATGGGATTAACCTACCTACGTTAAAAAAATACTTATTGCATCAAAATCAAAAACTGCTGACGTAGAAATACATAAATGGCATCTACATCTATCTCTCAATGAACAAGTTGTTTATTTCACTACTTTTTTTTATTTTTAGTTAAACTAAATTGATTGCGAAGTCTCTAAGGCACTAAAAAAATCCTGGTTTCTAATTTTAGATGTTCATTCCCAAGAGATTCGAGAATTTTTAGATCAAGTTTATATGCTTCGTATCATTCCATTTTCACAGTTTCTCTGCTTTTTTGTCTACGTAAAATCTGCTATCATCTGAATATATTTTGTTTTCTGCTTTAAAAAAAATTCGTGCAATAAATCTGGGGACGTTCAGCTTAAATTATGTTTGTTTTTCTTGTTGGCGCTGTTCAATAAATATTAAAACAAATTTCCGGTAATTGGCTTAATTTTTTGTACAAATTCAATAAATTTTAAAAGATATATTAGTCGGAAATAAAGCCGTTATGTAAATATCCGTAGGGTATAAATTTGCTCTGTTGGTATCAATGCTGTGTAACTACTTTTTTATTTAAAAGCAAATAAGTTATTAAGTCCCTAAGGAAAAAGTTTGTACATCATTTTGATGCCTTCCTGCCTTCTTTTCTCAGCCCACACATAAAGGAGTGCTATTTCATATATTTGTTTTAAAACTGAATGGAGCAATTTGTTACATTGAGATTGTGAGAATATTTTAGAAAAATTAAACTGATATTTCGTTGAAATATAAAAATATTATAATACAGTTTCATTATCTTTTCGAAATAATTACAATTGTCACTGTTTTATTGCAAGTGTTTATAAAATTTCAACGTACAAAACATCATCAAACCTGCAGAGGGAGCGGCGATTCCAAAAAAAGATTTTATATCACCATCGGGTGGGTATACAGTGGGAACTTGTTACAGAAGAAATTGTATGTTCTCACGGAATCAAAGGACAAGTGTTCTTGCAACTTGCAGAATGGTCATTGCCCTTCTCCAATAGAACCCAAAATCAAGCCCTTATTTTGAAAGCCAAAACTCTCTTACAACTAAACTTTCGACAAACCGCAAGACTTTAGACCAAAATACATATTAAATTATTTTAATAAACTATCCTTTAAATTATTCAACATTGAGGAACTCAGGGCATAAGTTCACGTACCTAATCCCATTTATTATACATTTTTATCTGAGAGTATGGTCCGTGTGTACCTTTGTACTCCTTTTATAAATATTCCAGATCTCAGTTTTACAAACTGTGACTGTTTTAAATATGGAAGAATTCCTTTCAACAATTAAAGTATGTATTCCATTAGTCAGTATATAGACAATATACTCTAAGGTTGTCCTACATTTTAATAAAAGACTATCCTTGTGTGTCTGTATTTTACGTATATTTTATGTGGCTACAGCAATATGAATAAAACAGAATTAAACGAAATTTTGTCTGGACCTGGGTGTAATATTGAAATAATTCAAAAATGGAAGGAACTTACAGCTTGCATATTAAAATTAATATTTTCACATTTTAAATAATCAAAAAATATTACTACCTATCAGTTATATTAAAGTTGCATTAATATTATATTATTTCAAAAAGAATAATAATAATAAATCGTCTTTACTGGGCTGTGAGTCATGGAACTCTCTTGTGAGTCTATGTCATCCCAGATTGGTTTCATGCTATTAGCGTTCATCCGAACAGAACAGGCAAGTGGAACACCAACAATGAAGAGTTTATATAGCAAAGTAAGGCCAACATAAGGCGGCGACTTGTAAATAAACAAAAACTTTTAAAACCATCTATAGTGGAAGCAACTTATTTCAATCAACATGGAACTGTCCGAATTAGGCGACATAACAATATGTAAACAGAATACATCCAAGATAATAATGGAATTAAACGTTTAACCTAAAAAAAAAATACATTTCATCTACAGGACGTTTTTAACTGAGAAACCGAATAATAAAACATAATTTTAACGCATTTTCTATTTTTCGTATACTCTCTAATATTCTGACATAATAGTAATGTATTACATACTGTACATGGGTCATTCTTCGATTAGGAGCAATCTGATTAACCGGTACTTGCTTCGCAAGTCGCTATCCGCCACAGATACATCTATGATGTCGGTCGGATAGTAGCATTTGGACCATATGAGAAGTTTCACATACCTCTCACCACTACTCAATCTGCCTTAGTCAGTATATGACTAGCAGGTTGGCCACTATCATTTGTCTGTTCCATAACCTATGTCATACTGAGAAGAACTAATAAGTCCGAAACCGGTCTATGTCTGGTTAGGAATTGACAAATGATATTGGCTACCGATCTAACATGATTTGAAGGTATAATCCAATTCAGGTTGGGGTATTTGTCCGCTGAGTAGTTGTTTCGTTCAAAGCATATTTAATAACAGTAGTTTAGTCCTCCTGGGCTAGAGGTCGCCGCTCTCGGCACTTGCTTCGCAAGTCGCTATCCGCCACAGAGACATCGATGATATCGGTCGGATATTAGCATTTGGACCATATATAATATGAGAAGTTTCACATACCTCTCACCACTAACCAATCTTGGAAATAATTAGATGGGAAGTAACGGACCAGTGAGGTGGTCATCACGATCACCTCACTTAACGCCTCTGGAGTGTTTTCTTGTGGGGCCACATTAATAACAAATTATACAAGAAAACCAGTACCGACATAAAAGAACTCAGACAAAATTTTATAGACTGTGTGAATTCCATTTCAAATCTTCATATTTATAATGCAGTTCAGAGTATATGAAGAGGTGCAATTTATGTATCGAACATAACGGACATCAGTTTGAACCTTTACTTTAATTTGCATTTTTAATTGTAATGTATTATAAAATTAGATATAAATATCTGATTCTTTGGTCTTGGTTTGTTGAAGGACCCACAATTAATGAGATTTTTTTAACCTCTTAAAAATAACTTTATTAGGTTGTCTTCTTTACGGATAGCGATTGAAATATATTTCGGATGCAATATCACAATTGTTATTACTGTGAATAAAACATTCTAGCATATCATATTTCTCGTAATTTTCGTAAGACATTTTCACTTTTACGATTAAATGGGGTGTAATTATGACGGAAACTAAATTATTAATATGCAATTTACTGACAAACGGATAAATACTGTCATAGATGACACACGCCTACTTGGAATAAATATAAAAAAACTTAAAAAAGTAATCTACTAAAAGGACTAATAGCTGGTTGAGAAAATATATTTTTTTAAGCATTTAAGGGTTGTTTTAACCCCTGGGATACTTTGCTAGTGTATGAAAATTTACCGGAACATTACTAACGCCATTCTTTACCATCGATCAAAACGAAATCATGGACAAATAGCTGGTTGAGAATTTAAATTTTTTAAAATTTTTAGAGGGTTGCTTTAACCCCTGAGGCCCTTTGCAAATCGATGATAACTTACAGGTACATTGCTAATGAGTTTCTTTACCATCGATCAATATTAAATTATGGTCAAATTAAAGAAATTAAAATTTTTAAAAAAATTTTAAAGGGTTATTTCAACCCCTGGAACACTTTGCAAGTCGATGAAAATTTACAGGTACATTACATACGAGTTTCTTTACCATCGATCAAGACGAAATTAAGGACAAAATACTGTTTGAGCGATTATAAATTTTTTTCAGTTTGGTTTGCTTCTTGACCCAATGTTGAAGTCTCTTGGGTTCTTATTAACATTATTTCTTGAAAGATGATGGATATTCATTTTATTGCAACTGTACCAAACTTTCAATAAATTATAATGATAATCTTTTAGTATTATTAAAAAATTTATAGCTTTTTGGAAATGGAAAATAAAAAACGTTTGATTCCATCAATAGTTGTGCCTTAAGCTTACTTCAAATTTTGTAGGATAACTCTTGTAGCAAGTGAGATATAAGGGCCCAAAACACTTAGATGAAACTCGGAATATATATGAAGACACCTAAATACATTTTTTACTATTTATTTGTCAATGATTATAATTTTTTGTAGTCTGATCTTCGCTTAAATATTTTTAAGAATTTAAAGATTTTTATGACAAATTGTACACAGTATGATAAGGTAACATTTGCAATGGAACAATAAATAAATTTAGTTAATTGTAAAGTAACAATATAACTTTAGATTAAATTTTCAAAATGCATCCTTTGTACGTGAATGTAGGAATTTGAGCAAGAACTACACCGATAAGGCCGATTTCTCAATGGAATGTTAACTGATCAGTCAGAATTAACTTGTAATCTTAAGTTAGTAATAGTAGTAGCTACTACAATTTATCCTTTTAACTAAGGACCCACAGTTTAGCGTGGACCTCGAACCACAATCCTTGGCTGCCAACTAACCCACCGCGTGGACCTCTCCACCAGCATTGCTGGCAGAATGACATGCCTCCTAGATAGGTCTTTTTTGACATCCAGGCTGTTTGATTATTATAAATCAGACCAATATACTCGTAAAAAATGCCGAAAATTCTTGTCAACTTAGTAAAACTTAGAGATCTTAACTTGAATGACAATTTTGGAGAAAAACAGTTTCAAAATTAGCTCTAACTTAACCTCGAGTTAAATCATGGGTAAGAGTTATTTATCTCGCAGTTTAATCCTCGATTGAATTTTTTTAACTCGTAAAAAATATGGAACATTCTTTATTTAAAGATGCTACTTATATTTTTAATGCCCAAATATAGATCTGTATTAATGTACCAACATAATTTAAATCTAAGGTGGTAATAAAGTAAAAGTTACGTGATGAATTCATCTTATCAAGAAGTTTCATGTAGCTGTCACTTTAAGCAAGACATAATTTCCTGCAGTCGTAAGGTCTGTCAAGTAAAGTAATAACAGGTTTCTAAACGGCAAGTCACTTCGCAACATTGTCTTCGCATGTTTATAACCAATGTTGAATATAAAGTGCTACATGAATATTTTTAAGATTTATTTTTGTTGTAGTTGTTTGTCGAAACAGATTTTTATGTTACATGCTTCAGAAATTATCTCGATGAACAAAGCGTGCCGCTAGATTAAACTGTCCCAAGTATTTAACAGTTGAACATCTTTGTACTTTAGTTCATACTAACAGGGTGTCCACTTTTTAAAATTGTAATTCTACATACTTACTTTAATCGTACATGTTATTTAATATGCATGCACAAATTTAAAAAATGGTCCAAAATTTGACAGGCACCATTAAGGAAACATGCTTGTTAAATTAATTATACCAGGTGATTCATTTCTTATACTGAAAATTTAACGGTCAATGATATATCTTGACGAAATAAAAGTGTTTTTTGGTATACATTTTTTTCTACAGTGGCGTTCGTTTTCGAGATTGCAAAGACATTTTTTTCTTCTAAACTATGCGAGATATTTATTTCATATTTGGTACGAGGTTATTGGATGTTGGGCTGCATTGTTTTATAAAAAATTGGCCAAGTGGTTCAACCAGGGGCGTCCGAGAGAAGCAACTGCGCCCTCTTTTTAGGTAAAATTTTCTACTTCACTGGAAATTCTCATGAATTCTTATTTTTGCCAAACTCCTTGAGAAAAAATGTTTCTACTAGGTGAAACCAGTTTTAAAAAAAATCACATGTTTTAACTTCAGTGCAGGAAAAATCGTCACGGGATATAATAACAATATAGTAAACAAACACTACCATTGGCAATGAATAACGTAAATTACCTCGTGTTAAAGAATTAATTATAAACAGACTTAGATAAGGTATAAAGAAAAAAATTGTTGATGGAACGATGGATGCAAAAATAAATAACGTAGCAAATGTTATGATTTTTTTAAAAACACCACTGTTTTATGTGCCTTGTAAATGGCTCCCTAAATATTATGTTGTAAATATTGCGTATATAAGAAGTTAATATACTTTAATTTTCTTCTCAATGGAAAACTTTTAATATGTACTGCTATTATTATTAGAATCCTTCATGAGCCTACCATAATTTTTCTTTCGTTACTTCTTATAGTGATTGAGAATCTAAGATGGAACACACCTGGTACAATGAGGGAAATATCTGGCTTAAAATGACTAAGAAGCCTTAGTTTTTTCAATTTAATAAATATTTATTATTCTGCATTATATTTAATTCAGACAAATAAATATTTTTCATAATTTTGTTATAATAAGCATTTTTCGAAGATTGGATTAATTGACAAAACTAAATGATTTATTTCAGGAATTCTCTTGGTATTTATTTTTTGTAATTAAATAATTATTTATAAGAAATAAATTTACTCATGAAAAACACATTTGTATCTGCCATATTTATTACATCATTATATTTATTTCATAGAAAGAAATATTTACTATTAAAGTTTATACCCTAATAGCGGAAATAAATATTTAATTCTAATAAGAAATATTTATTCCTCATTAATAAATTTGTTTCTGAGAACTAAATGTTGGCCCTCTACCGGCGAAACTGCGGTAGCGCCTTAGGCAAGATTCAACAAGACGCCATTGTTCCCTTTTTCTCTTATTAAGAGCTTTCTGTTAAGTCTTTAATGTTTGTACGTGCTAATTTGTTTATCATAGCATATCAAAGTAGCTAACCTAGCCAAAAACTGTTTAGTTGTGAAAAGTTGCTCAGAGTTATTTATTTTTGTTATTTTTTTAATAAATATATGAAAATATTTTTCATACATTTAATTTACCTTTAACACAGACATTTGTTTATCTATATCCTTAACCTGATGCATCAATTAAAAATTACAATAAACAAGCGGTAAAGAAAATTGAAAATTAATCTTTATTTGAACATTCTACTATTATTTCTAAGTTAATAATAAACTCACTTATTTGGTATTTTTGAAAAGTTCCAGTTAAGCACATTACAGGCAAAATATATTGGTTTAGAATGTTCTTTTTTATTACTTTCTTTCTTGCATAAAAATAAATAGATTATTTTTTTAACTAGGTGTTATTTATAGACTGTATTATTTTATATTATTACTACCATACAATCTATAAGATATTTCGCAGTAATTTTCATTGTATTATTTTTCTTGTTCGTTTACGTTTCATTTTAAGGATTATATCCTCGCATCAATTCAATGCAAAACTTTTACTCGGTATAGGCGATTATAATGGCTGCATTTCCTGATATTTACAATTTTCCTGAATTTTCTCTTAAAATTTGACATGGAAATCCAGATTTATATATAATAAATTTGAGGTTAAACTGATTTTAATAAGACACATTAGTTAAAAAAAAATTAGAACTTTATTAAGCATGAATACCTTAACACCTATGGAAGAAGAATTAACATAATAGATATATATGTTTTAACGTCATCGTATCTATGGAGATATTATGAAATTATAGTTCATGAGAGTAATTGATTATACTGATAGTGATATATTATGTATGTACCTACATCTACGCAAAATTATATAAAAAATTATATGATATCTACCCTATCATTTTTTAGACTATATTTTATTATAAACAACTCGTGAAGCATACATGTTTTTAATATAAAATACATTTTAATTTCGCAAATATATACCTACCATAACGTTGTTTTAATGACAAAACATCGAATGTGCAAATTTGCCGGTTTCGACTTTTCTGTTGGAAAATAATATATTTTTTTTTCAGTCTGCAGTGCCAAAATCGCAAATGCGAATATTGAATATTTTTGAAATATTTTTATACTAGGAAACTCTGCCGTACCAACTAAAAACCAAGTAAGTCGAGATACTGCAAAATTGAGTTATTATTACCAATCGAATCAGCGCAAGGAGATCTACCTAATGGTGTTTTTAACATTGTAATATATTAAAAACTGTAAATTGTAAACGACTTACTTTTCAGCACATTTCCTAATTTTTACTATAATATTCAACATTTACGAAGTTAAAATCATGTATGTCAATTTTATAATTAAAAAATCAAGTAAGTCGACATATCCAATAAGTTCATATGCTAGCTTTAGCTACGATATCTATTTCATACATAATTACAATTAAAGAACCAAGCAAGTCTACTTGCTGTTGATATTACGCGTTCATTTTCAAACCTACAGCCAATGGCTAATCAGCACGTACGTCACGTGATTTAATTACATCAGTGCACAACACATCAGTTCAGTCCATCCATTCGACAAGGAAGCACGCACATTATTGCTCTTGAACATTATGGACCTCGACGATGGCACCGTGTCAAAACGAAGTCTACTAATTTTACGAAGAGCACAAAATGAAATAAAACTACGGTAAGAAAAATTTTAAAATGTAGTGTAAGTTTTATTTCATTTAAATATTAAATTAATTCATTTTTTTTTCTAGAAAATCTCCCCTTCCAACTCCTTCGCCTGAAGACGACTCCGATAGAGATCCCGACTATTGCCCAGATGCTGATAAAGAAAACAAGGGTGTTCCAAAATTCTTTACTTTTAAAGATCTTCAGCCTAAACCATCGGATACACATATTATTAAGAAACTACATCGCAGTTTTGAAGAAGGAGCCGTTTTCCCTACACTTGGAATGTGGGAGTTTGGATCAGGTCGCTCACAATCTGTGGCGCACATTTCATATATCAAGAAAATGCTTTCTGGAAATCCTAAGAACATAGTACTAGATGATATATCCTATCAACGCAATACATGCACTAATAGGGCATTACGATTTGTCATTTCTGTCTTGCCTCCTCCGGAGAGAACTAATGGAGCAGGTGCACTGAAAATAACGGAGAGAGCAGAGCCCCTTTCAACTATTATGTCACACGACGAAGAGACCTTAAATAATCCGACAAATTCAAATAATGAAGTTGAAGACGTTAAAGGAGTCTTTATCGCCACTGATAAAAAAGTAAAAAAAAAGATAAACAGCATGAGAAAATTGCTTCCCTCGTGTAAAGCGACTTGTAGACAAAAATGTTCCGAAAAAATTAATGACGAACAACGAAATACTGTGTTTAAATATTACAGTAAGCTTAGTTTTGGCGAAAAACGGCTTTTCCTTGGAAAATTTTTAGAAAAACATGGTGTAAAATGTTATAGGAGCATTGCGATTTCTCATAAAAGTTTTTCCGTAAAATACACTTTGCCTTTACCATGCCAGACGACACAATCAGAACAAGAACAAAGGGATGGACAAGAAGCAAGTGAACGAGAATATTTGACTCAATCAGAAGCCGGTAAGAAGATTCAAGTTTGCAAAACTATGTTTTTGCATACGATTGGGCAGTCATTTGATGCCATTATTACCGAATATTTAAATAATCTCGATGAGTCGCTTCAAGAAACAAAAGATAAGAGAGGAAGTGCGAGAGCGAAAATAGTAAAAGAGGTATCTTTGGAAAATTATAGACAAATTAAGAATCATATTGATTCATTTCATCCTACTCAGTCACATTATAATTTGGCACATGCGCCTAATAGAAGATATTTGCCAAGTGATCTATCTATTTATAAGTTGTGGGAAGATTTTAAATCTAAAGTTAAGTTAATATCGTATGAGACATATAGAAAAGTGTTTGAGAAAGAGAACATAGGTTTTTCCAAGCCTTCACAAGACGAATGTCCAAGTTGTTTGCTGTACAAGAATCATATGCAAGTCAATGATCAATCAAATTCAAACTCGGAAAATGGGCCTGATCATTTAGAAGATTGTGAAGTATGTAGGCAATACCAGATTCACAAAAAGAAATACACTGCAGCGAGAAAGTTGTACGAAGATGACGTCACCAAAACATGGGATAAAACGACTGAATTATTTGCAGTAGACATGCAGAAGATACTGATTATTCCAAAAATGACCACAAAAAACTCATTTTTTGTAAGTCACTTGATATGTTTCAATGAAACATTTGCTAATTTAAAGAAAAATGGCACCAATTTTTGCGTAATGTGGCATGAAGCGATTAAAGGACGAACTGGATCTAACGTAGTTTCAACATTTTATAATGTTTTAAAGAACCTGGATGATAACAACAAAAATATCGTTTTTTGGGCAGATAACTGTGCTGCCCAAAATAAAAATTGGACTCTGTTTACAAGCTGTATTATCTTTGTTAATGAGAATTGGGGCCCTGAAACAATAACTTTTAAGTATTTTGAGTCAGGGCATTCATTTATGAAAGCCGATGCTATTCATGGTGCCATTGGCAAGCAATGGAATAAAGCCAAAGAAGTGTTAGATTTTGAAGACCTTCTAGATCTTATTAAAAAATCATGCCGCCACATTAAGATCATTGAACTTCATGTTGAATATTTTGTGAATTTTGAAAATGGATGCCAACCTAGAAAACAAGGATCAAATACGATTCCATTATTGCATGAAGTTAAAATATGCCAATTTAGAAAAGGAAGCCGATCCCTCTTTTTTAAATGTGAAATAGACGCCCCACATTTTAAAGAGGTTAAATTTTTAAAACCAAAATTCAAACATATTTTGCCCGATGTTAAACAAACTCCTGCGTGTAGAGGAATTAATAAGGAAAAAAAGGAGAAAATAATCAAAGAGTTGCTTGGTCAAATGCTGCCAAAGAAACAATTATTTTGGCGTCAACTTCCCACGTCTGATAACTCTGAAGATCTTGGTAAACACGCAGGGGAGTTTGTAGTGGATTAGATATTTAGTATTAAATAGTTATAAAATAATATTAATATCTAGCAAAATATAGGATCACAGTTATGTTTGTGTTTATGTATGTTTGATAACCAAATATTTAGTTTCATTTATTTTAACTCTAAAGATTTTTTGTGCATAAAATGTAGTGAAATAAATACATGTTTCTTTTTAAGTTTGCAAAAACCATATTTTTTAAATTAAATTGGCGTTTCAGTAAGTTTTAAATTAAGTTTTTCTGATTAATTAAAGCTAGGTAAGTTAAGTTACCTGTTTTTTCATTTCTAATAAATACATACTTGTTTTTTGTTTGATTAATTGATGTTTAGTAAATTAACTTACTTGATTTTTTATTTGCAAGAAATACATACTTGGGTATTTGTTGGCAAAATTTGTGTTTTTTAAATAAAGTTTGCATTTAAGTAAGTCTAAAATAAAGTTTTTTTCCCAAATTTTTTCAAAATTTTGAGGAAACCCTTAGGCATATAATGTGTTATATGCATATAAGGATTTATACAAAAAATCAAGTTCCTAAGTCAAATATTACACAACTTAAACAATTTTTACTGAAATATTTCACAAAAAATTGATTTTCCACAATTTGCTAATATTGACTTACTTGGTTTTTGATTGGTACGGCAGAACTTATACCTATAAATAAATTACCTTTGGATATTTAACAACAAATTGAACTTTATTTCCCTTCTTTTGAAAAATTAGAAAAATGCACATTCGTTGTTTTGGCAGTGGACCGACGATATGATTTACAACTTGTGAAAAAATAAAAAAAATAGGTACTATAATTTTTAGCAAAATTGATTTTTTAATACATCGTACTGTAGACAAATCGTGAGGCATACATTTTTTAATATAAATCAAATTTTAGTTTCGCAAATATAAACCAGGTAAGTACAAATTTTTATATGTATTTTTCTGAATAGAAATGTTTTTAATTTTCTATATTCATTTATTTGTTGTATCCGTATAATTTGTCTTCGAACCTTCTTTGGGTATTAAGTCGCTATTCTACATAAATTATTTATATATTTTTTTAAATAAACCATGCGTAGCAAAAGGATTGTCCAGATTGTGTTTTTCTCCAAAAAACCTACCTATGACTAATTCTTTTGGCGCAGAGATTTATTTAACAAATTCTTTAAATAATTTATAAGATGGTGGATACCCAAAGCAGATGCGAGGAGAAATAGTTTTTTTATTATAAATAAACTAAACAGCGTTATTAACAAAAATTAACAATTTATTTAATATTAATGAATATACGAAAATTTCATTGTTTTGAGAAATAAATATTTGTTCACTAGAAATAAATTAAAAATGGAATTAATCTTCCTGAAGTTAATGTATTCATCACAAATTGAATGTTTAGTTCGCCAAATACAAAGAAATCATTTATTTGGTTGAAATAAAATTTATTTCTCCGAACTAAATCATTCTCTCAGTGTATGTTTGAAAATTAGGCTTTCAATATATGTATGTATTCAGCAACGCTTTACGTAAAACATATAAATGTGACACATTTTTATAAATAACGAACGAACAATATAAAATACTAAATATCTTCAATTCTCCACATTTTCACTCAGAGTATTACATGAGTCGGGTTATAAAAAATATCATTCCATTTGTCTGATGCCTGCGTTAAGTTGTTTTTTTACTCTACATTTTTGCTCTCAGCTCCTTTGAAATGGACTACACATTTTATTCACGTCAACGCCATATAAAAGTAACATCATTACAAGACTATTGCATGTTATTTGTTTAAAGAAACAATGCTTGTCTCGGTGGGGAACAAAGACTAACGCCCTTAATTGTTTTTTGTACATAATCTGAATAATAAATGAGACACATGGCGGCTTAGAGAAGAATTATTACAATATGAAACAGAAGTATAAGGTCTAATTATAATGGAGGTATGTTATAATTAACACTTTCAGATTTTGACGATAATTATATCTGTTTTCCTTTAACATTTTTTATATGAGTAACTAAAATAGCAATGTATCGACGATGCATAATAAATGGTTCCTAATGATAAGTTAGTATGACCTCGGAAATAATTGCTACTCGGTTATGGCCGTAAATAATGTTATTAGGCAATATATCTGTTAACACTGTGTTTAATTAGTATGTATTCAAAATAACTCTTGATTTCTTAGAACTATTAAATTTTTTTTTAGTTCAAATGCGAAATATGTTTGAGAATGATAACTTACTCAAGGTTGATACCGAAACAAATTTGTAATACATACCGGATGATTTTGAGAAACGATCAACAACTACACTAAGTTCCAAAAAAAGTGACGCACTTGATTTTTGACCTAACTTTTTTCCTTTTTTTTTTTAAACCAGTAAGTCGATTTTTAATTTTTTTTTTATTTGTTGGTAGGTAATTCCTTTGTCTTTCAAAAAAAAAAATAAAGAGGTGGAAATTTTTTCAAAGCCTCCTGGATGGTAGTGGAAAAACTCGAACCATGTTTTTTTCTTAAGTTTTGAGTCACCCTGTGTGTTAATCAAGTAATGGTATAGAAAGTGTTTACACTCTGTATGAAAGACGCTTCTTTTACGAGCATTTTGTTTTTTAATTCATTGATTTATCTCTAAAATTGTCCGAATTTCTTTTGCTGAAACCTTGCTCTCTAGAAAAAATAATAAAATAATTATTAGGTATTACAAAAGAATTCTTTCAAACCTAACATGATAATAATAGTTTTTATATTTTATACTGTCATTCTTATCTGAATGTTCTAGCTTTTTTTTCTCTAGAGAGCAATAAAGTCAGATTATTTGAAATGTATGAAAAAAATGGGCTAACTTAGGTTATGTTAGATATCATGAGTGTCAGTATGATTACCGAAGTGACAATAATTAATCTAGATATTGTCTTTCAATTTAAAATTTCAAAACAAATATGAAAAATGTTCATATTTTGAATTATCTAATTTAATTATTTTTTTGGTGGGTTTATATGTTTTTTAATCTCAATATCTTTTTGCTTTTAATACTAAGAACACTGCTATTAAACCTTCGTCGTCCCGGGTACCCCAGGAACCTTCTTTTCCTCCATATTTTCCCAAAAAGTGCATGTTTCTTGTGACTAATTTTATTTTTTGTCAATAAGGGCTTTGCTAATAATTACTGTGCGTCAAACAAGATTTTTCTTTTAATTTTTTTAGAAATAATAAATTTTGAATAGCGTGGGGTATATTTCTACCCCATGTGGGAATCTGCGGTGGAATTTTTTAATAGCGTGTGATACATTTGTACCCCACGCTGGGAATCTGCGGCTACTATATTAAGTAGTAACCTTGGCGGACAATTATTGCACCTTGGAAATCTAAATCGGCGCGCGCTGCTGAAAAAATAGACTAACGGTCGATAGTGTGATCGTTACACGTAGGGACATCAGTTTGATCGTTGCATTGTTGCGTATCTGTTGTTCTACTTAGAGTCCATCGTGGCGTTTGGATTTGAACAGTGTGTATTGTGGTTTTGTGTTGTAGCTGGTTGTTTTTATTTATCAAAAATGTCAAAAGGTCTTAGTGATGCCGAGTTAGAACGCCTTTTATATGCAGACTCCGACGATGAAATGGAAGATTCTGACCTAATATTGTCTGAAGATGAAGAGAGTGACAAAAAGCCGGAAATAGGTAAAGAAGTGTCTGATCTAATTCAATATTATAATGAAGTTCGTCAAGGAATATCTCTGGAGCAGGAAGAGAACGAAAGTGTACCGGAAGTAGATATCGGAAATCCAATTTATAAATCTAAAAATGGCACGCAAAGGTCGAAAATGCCTTATCCTCAGAAACGCAGACGTGCTAAAAATATAATAAAGGAAAAAAGAGGTCTTACTACGTATAGTTCAAATTTTACCACTGAAATTGAAGCATTTTTGCTGTTTTTATCAGACGATATAATGGAAATAATAGTAGTTCAAACAAATAGAAAAGCTGAAACGGTAAGTTTATTCTTTCATTGCCATCATTTCATTTGTTTATATTTTCACGTATTTTTTTGTTGTAGCTACTAAAACAATGGAATGAAAAGTATCCATATAAACCACCACGAACATGGCAGCCAACCGATTCTCCGGAGATCAAGGAATACGTAGGACTCCTGATTATCCAAGGAGCACTTCAAGCAACCAAGGAGCTCCAAAAGATGTTATGGTGCACCGATAAAAAAGATGCTAGGTCTATTATTCCGGCAAGTATGTCACGCAATCGATTTCAGTTGCTCACAGCATTTATTCGTTTTGACGACTTTTCTCCTAGAGCTCAGTGTAAAATAAGCGATAAGCTGGCGTCAATTAGAGAGATATTTGACATTTTTGTTAAGAATTGTATTAGGGCGTATTCACCAGGATCGCATGTCACTATAGATGAGCAACTTGTTTCATTCAGGAAGAGATGCTCTTTTCGTGTTTATATGAAAAGTAAACCCGGTAAATACGGCCTTAAAATTTGGGCAATGGCTGATATTGAAAACGCGTACAGTATGAATTTGCAGGTTTATCTTGGAAAAAGAAACAATCGACCAGAAAAAAATCAGGGTGAAAGAGTGGTCCTTGATCTTATTGAACCCCTTGTCACTGGATATGGAGTAACCATAGATAATTTTTTCACAAGAGTATCACTGGCAAACAAAGTTGCTGAAAAAGGACTTACCTTGTGTGGAACACTTCGAAAAAATAAGCGATACTTTCCAAATGAGTTGCAACCCACTTTATATAGGCCTATTCATTCTAGTATGTTTGCTTTTACAAAAGACCATATTATTGTATCATATACCCCCAGTAAAAACAAAGCAGTTATACTACTATCTACGGAACATCATGATGATCTTGTTGCAGATGAATCATTTCAAAATAAACCGGACATTATACTTCATTATAACCATACAAAGGGTACTGTAGACACCACAGATAAAATGGTACAGCAATACTCTGCTCGCAGAATATGCAATCGATGGCCATTGGCAATATTTGGCCAATTATTAGATATCGTGTCAATAAACGCTTACACTTTATTGGGCATCAAGTATCCAAAAAAGCCTGAAACTAAGGACGGCAGACGGTATTTTTTACTTCAGTAAGGAGAAGCACTGGTAAAAGAAAATATTATACGGAGATATAATGAACGAGGACGCTTGAGCAACACACTAAAATAGTATATGCAGGATGTGGTTCCAGACTTGCACTTGCAAGTGGACGTTGTTATCTATGTACACGAAATAAAGATCGCAAATCTAGGCAATTTTGCATGGAGTGTCAAAACTTCGTATGTGCAGAACACCATGTAAAGGAAGTAAAGTGTTATCGATGCAAAGAAGAAAGTTAATTTTTTTTTTAATCTTTCTTAATTGGAAAAAAAATTATTTTTGGTAGCTATACTCTGTTTATTTTATCTATTATTACTTTTTAGTATAATTAAATACATGTTTAATTATCAGAGGTATCATTTTCATCATGGGATACAAATATATACCACTTGGGATTCTACTTAATTTTTCTGACGTGGGACGACGAAGGTTAATTCAATGCAGTTCTTGCTCCTAGACTGAGTAGTTGTTTTAACAGTTTCTATGATGAAATGTATTGAAGGTGGTATTTTTGATTTATTATATACATACAATTTTTATACTGATATATTCAGATTAGAATGACAGTATAAAATATAAAAACTAGAGGTATTTATTATTATTATCATGTTAGATTTAAAAAAATGCTTTTGTAATACCTAATAATCATTTTATTATTTTTTTTCTAGAAATGCATAAATACGAAGTAATAGTATGTCAGATTTTTTTAAATACCATTGTAGTCTTGGACAGTTTTAATTTTATCCTGAAGATGCCAATTTAGTTGATAAAACAAAGGGGCGAGTATCATATTTAGTATTTTGACATTTATGGAAAGATCAAAATACTTGATCTTATTATGATTTAATTGTTAATGCCATTGATAAAAAGCAATATGCCTTATTTATTGATTTCTCTCATGCTTTTGTGTTGTTAATCGTGAAATACTGCTGGATAAACAAGACTGGGATGGAGTCAGAGGGGTTTTATTAAACTTTCTCCCTTCTTACCACAAATTATCGAATTAAACTAAGAAGTAACCAGTTATGTGTGACGTAACACAAGAGTTCCTCAAGGATCCGTCTTAGGTCTCCTACTATTTAATGCTTTTGTCAATGATTTAATACTAAATAAAATACCAAATATTTATACCGTCTGTTATGCAGATGACACGAATATTCTAATCACAACCAATGACTTAAATACAAATAAAAATACTGCAGATTACACTATAGGTATTCGAATATAATTAAATCGTCTGACAAAATAAGCTTAATCTAAAAAAAAACAAAAATAAAAATAAAACATATGTTTTATTCACATTACAGAGAAACCTAGATATCTCTTTTTCATGAAAATGACACCGTTACAAATTTTTGTGAATCAGTTAAAATTTAGGTATAATTTTTTACAGGAATTTACATAGATGAAGTCATATAGACACATTATGTAACAAGTTACACAGTAACTGTCATGGGTCAAGGTTTCTGTCTACACACTAAGCCATGGTGTCCTTTTGAGATTTTACCATACTAATTTTCACTCCCGTTGGAGGTACGGCAGAACAAGCTGAGGAAATTGCATACACGTAAACCGAATATACATTCTGCAAAAAGAATACTTTTCAAATTATTGCTGGTTTAGGTTTTCGTGAGAGTTGCCGCAATTTCGGATAACGTCAAATTCTTTTTAAGCTGTTTCTTAGAGCCTACTTTAAAATAGCACAATATACAATGGGCAAAAGAGAACAATAAAGTAGTAACGTTTATTAATAATCTAAAATTTTTCGCTTTATTTTCTAAGAGCACACAAGGCGTATTAAAATCAAAGTTTTTACTTTATATTAAAAAGTTAGCTTGTTATTTTAATCACATGTTTTATTATTTTATGGTAAAAGTTTGTTTGCCATTACTAATACAAAAGTAAGTAATTTTGTGATTAATGATAACTATCTCCACTATAATTATTCCTCTATTAAACCTTCATGTTTTCATTTATATTTTAACGAGCTTATTTTTAATAAACCCGGCCAGCATTTGCAGTTCACTTTGGAGGACATTATTGTTGAGGATAGCATATAACGTAGGTATAATATTAACCGTGCATTATATATTATTATGTGTTAATTGCATGTAAGATGGTATGGTATTAAACTAGTCCGTCGCCCTGAATTTCAACATAATAGACATTAGCGTACACAAGTGCTCTAATTTTCTAACAGATTAAGTGCAGATGCACGTAAAGTTTTCGCATATCTAAATATGAAAATTTGATACTGCTACTACCCAAAACAGGAAAAGTTAGTCAGTTACCTGGCATTTTTTAGCAGGATAATTATTTTGGTCAATTTTAGTTAACTGCTTTTTCTAGTCAAATTAATCATTTTAGTCGGATTAGTATTTTTATTCGGATATATCGTTTTAGTAAAATGAATCGTATTAGTGTGATTAGTTGATCACTGAATTTAACAAGTGGGCATTAGGGCTGTTAATCCAGACAATAAATTCACATGTCGGCAGTGACGTCATGGCATGACGTCAACTTCATGGTTGTGCGATCTGCATTACCGACCTGGGGCCAACTTCACACCAACCTGGATCTGTATTACCGACTGAGAACATAGGCGGGAAATTCAAAAGCAGTAACAGGTAGAACGACCTAGCCCGATGATCTAACGTCACTTTGGATTCTTATTGCCTCTGCTTTGGGCTTCCCACCTAGACCCCGTACTATGGCCCCCACCTGAGCCCCTGTGGCCACTGTAGATCTCCGGTCTTCCGCTGAGAGCGTAATTACTGTAACGGGTTTCACTCCATCAGCTATCATCTATCGGAGAAATGGTAGGTACGCTTATAAAGTGCTTTTTTTCAAGAATATAATAGCTGCTCCGAGTTCGGTAGGGTGTTCCAGATATAGAAAATTATTGTTCTATTTAGATAAAGCTTCATGCTCCCAATTGTTCAATAGTTGCGTTCCCAGTCCATTCATGAACCAGGCTTTTGATGGTGCATACGAGAATAGTTAATAAATTTTAGGTTATTGCTTGTTTTGTTTGTTACCTTTCATCCAAGCCTTGTTTATTGGTTTATGTCGGAATGTCGGTAAAGTTTCTGAGAAAGAAATGCAGTAAATTAAATTATCTCAAGAGAATTGCAAGTACAAGCAACTCGTATCAGTCGTATCACGTATTAAACAAAAATTGTAAAGTAAATTCATTGAAATGTACCTCTCTAATTCATCACAATCTTCACTACATACATTGTAGCAGAACACAAAGAAAATACCAACCAGGTGTTATTTTCCATAATGGCAAACTTGTTACATTAGTCTCCATGTCTATTTCATTTACCTAAGGTCAACGGTTTATTTGTTTGTCTAACCTCACTTTACGAATCATAGAACAAATAATGGTGCGAACTGGTCATTCTAAGCACAGATGAAGATCCCACAGATCTCTTATATCATCTACATGTTAATCAATGTGTTCTGTCAATTATGTATTCTATGATCAATGACCGCTAATTTGAACTCAGGATACCTGTAACTTTTAGCACCAAGGTTTGAAACTGCAACAATAGATGGCGTGATCGGTAGTAAAATTAATTTAATTTAAATTGAGGATTAAGGATTCCTAGTAAGTTTTCTACAACAGTTCTTATGCTGTTTCGGATAAGAAATAGACTTTTCGAGAGACGTTTGCTGATGAGAGCTTGATCAACCTATTTAAACTTTGCAACTTGTGGAGAACCTTTTGAGTTCCCAATTTTTCTATTGCATAGAAAAGTGTGTCCTGGTCTTTTAAGGTAATTATTGTACACTGTTTGGTTTATCTTAAATTATTTATTGTGTTGTAATTTTATGTATTTGCTCTGAAATAAGTTATTTATCCCTTGTTAAATTATTATGGTGTAATGTGTCTTAATTGTTAAATGTTATGAATGTGTCATTGGCTTTATGGTCTTTTAAGGTGAAAAAGTTTATAATAAAACAAAAGCCTCCGAAATTAGTGTTTGATTACCAGCCCGGACTCACTCAGCTAGCCGTTACGTTACAACATATATATTCATAACTGCATTTTATGACAGACTAACATAAAAATATTAAAAATTGTTACGTAACCTAGCAAAACAATTTGTTAATAACATGGCAGAACTACGATTTTCATTTAATAAAGTGTTAAGAGTAGTAACTCGCGTTATCAGAGCAATAGGGAACTTGCATATTTTTTTTACTTCATAAAAATGTTCTACAATACTAAAAAATGAGATATGCAAAATATGACGCCTTAATTCCCAATAATAAATTTGTTATAAATTATTAAAGTTTCGCGCGCAAGCGAACCGTTTCAAACAGGTTCAAAAGCGCGGGAATAGTCGTGACATCACACCATACAATTTACAAACGACGACGGAGATCCCAGCACTCGACCGCTTGATTTCAGATAAATTTTAAGTGTATACTTAAAATGGAAACAAAAACTCCTTATTTTAAATATTGCATTGTACCGTTGTGTAAGAATACTACAATGAAAGTGCCAGATAAAGTATTTATAATATTGCCAGAAGATAAGATTCGTCGATCAAAATGGCTAAAAGCGTGTAGAAGAAATGAAAAAGATATTTCACAGAGCAGTGGTCTCTACATGTGTGTAATCATTTTAATGTAAGTACATTATTAAATACTATATGTCTATCTACTAGTTTTTCGCAGGCGGGCAATAAAATATTCCGAATTCCGAATTATTGAATTTTAATTAGGGTAGGATTAAAGAAAGAATGTGTATACAATGTTAGAAAATAAGATTAGTAGATAGAATATAATTTAATGATACTAAGTAAAGGTAATTTCCTGGTGCGAAAGTAAACAGCTATTTATTATTATTATACTCTTCGCAAATACGATTACGAAGAGTATATTGCATTTGATCGGGACATTTCTAAAATCGTTAATATCGCTCGCAGAGAAAAAATCATTTCGTTCGTCATCGAATTCTGAGCAACTTTCAAAATGTCCGTCTGTTCATCAGTCCGTCCGTCTGTCCGTCCGTCACGTTTCTTGTAAGCACGATAACTAAAGAAAGAAAAGTCCGATCGAATTGAAATTTGGGCTATAAGTTAGTGTTAGCTAGAGGAAGAAATCCATTGTTTTTGAAAAAAAATCAAATAGTAAATAAAAAAGTTATAGGTCAATTTATTTAAAAATATGAATCTACAGAGGGTTGCAATTTTCAATGTGCTACTAAAATTGAAGTAATTTTCTATAGACACCAAAATGCTATAAAATATACTACCACAAATTTCGCCTACGCAGTCGGCATCATCGGGAGATGAAAAAAAAGCTGAAAATTAAATATGTGATCAATATATTAGGTATTGCAAGAATAAATCTTAGTTTATACTATAAAATATACTGCCACGCGTTTCGCCAATACAGTCGGCACCATCGGGGAGAAAATTAAATATGTAGTCAATACATTAGGTATTGTAAAAATGAAGTTTATAAGACAAACACAAGATTCTTTTCAAAAAACTGCGAAGAGTATCCTACAGAATGTGCAACAATTATATAAAAGTTCAATAACACTACTGTCTGCGAAGAGTAAAATGTTTACCTCTAGTATATATAGTATATTGCAAATACCTTTCTCTTGCCCTTTAATTTATTCTATTCAAATCTTACATTTATCTATAATGTGAATGATAACACGACACAATCACTTATTTCCCTTGCCTCAAAACATATTACGAAAATACCTACGATAGGTAATTATACATTTGCGCAACATTTCCTTTGCAGCAAATGTCTTCTATAGAGACACTTTACACGTGTGTACACAAAAAAACACGAAAAATATAGAAGTGGCTGTTGTAAAGAATTACCCTAAATTCTTTCAAACATAAGACTAAGTCTGCTAAAAATGCTTAGTTGCGACTAAGCATTTTATTCCGTGATCAAGTCATAACTATTTTATGTTTATATATTATTACTAAAAACTAAAAAAATACATACTTCTCTGCCTTGACCCCGCGGACCTCTCCAAGGGAAAAACTTTCACTATTTCGTATAAAAGATGCCACCATAAACCTATCCACTTTAGGCAAATTATCAGATTGGCCCTTTGAAAAACCTTGTTCAGTCATTTTAAAATACCTGTACAACTACAATAAGCGGTACTATAAAACACAATTATATATTTATATCAGAACAATCACTAACAAATCAACCACAGTCTAATAACACCATATTGTACATATGTTTATATAGAATGTCATACTTTGTTAATTTGTTTGTATTATTATTTTTAAGTATTTTATGAATGAATTGATTTTTAGTTTTCTTTTTTCTGTATATAATATATGTGTATATTAATATAAATCTTACTCTGTACCCCATACAAGTTGTAAATAATCTACTTAATTGTGAATAAAGATTTTAAATTGGAATTGGTAAACATCTGATTGTGTTGCTTCCCGGCGCGACGACTACCGAATATTGTATGGTGTGACGTCACAGTCAATAGTAGCTCGTTTCTGGCCACTTCAATTTTATCGCTGTTTAGATCCTTCATACTGATCGCGTGGAATTAGAAATCTTATTTTTTTGTGAAGTACACGTTTTATTACAACGTTACGCTATGTTTTTTAGTATTATTTTTATTTTTAAAATTATAGGCAAGTTCCCTATTGGAGTGATATGCTTTTTGTATTTCTAAAACTCGACGGGTTTATTTTTTTTAATCAATTAAGTGTATCTCATATTATACAGAACTTTAAAATTTCTGATAAAGCCTAATGAATGAAGTAGACTTTTTATTTTGTAAAATTTGCCATTTTGAACTTGACTGATTTTCACAAAATTGTTAATTAATATGCAAAATAACTGACCTGTGGTCAACCCAGATTTTATTTTGCAGTGTCATCCAACTACTAATTTGAGATATGTGCAGTTGCGCACAAGTAATAATTTACCTGGCCCTCGTTGCATGCAGTTCTAACCGCATTATGTTCACTATTCCACATGCCGGTTCAGCTTTCCACTCGCGCTTGTGGTTTTATTAATTACCAGCATTCACCTTAATAATTAGTGCAGGTCAAGGATAGCGCTATGTACCCTGTCCACTCTTTATCTCCGTTGTATGGCTTTCCAAATTTGTAAATATTGTACTCATTAGGAAGGTCGTTAAAATTAGATTTACACAGAATATTTAAGTGAATCTGTTCTGCATATGGAAGAAACATTTTAGCAACACAGTATATGAGAACATAATAAGATAATGAACCAAATAAAATAGTCCAGTCACATTATAGGTTTCACCTCGGAATGAGAGATAATAAGCTGTAAACTTGTATAAACCTTTATTTTGGCGTTCTAAAAGTTGTCTCAAAAGTCTCACAAAATCTCGTGTCCGCGTCTTAAGATATTCAAGGTCAAATGTCACAAAAATCGTTTTTTTGCAAATATCTCGCGTCCTATGGTTTTAATGCCATTTGCATTTATTATAAAAATTGTAGAGAATAAAATTCTCTACAACTTTTGTCCCAAGCATTTTTTTATATACTCAACCGTTTTTGAGATAGAGGGCGGAGAGCGTGCCGCGCTTACCTATTCACAGCATAATGCAAGGTCAACCGTAAGTCCCGGTAAATAATACGCCGTATAAAGTCTATAAATCATTGAAAAATATATAATTATGAATAATTTGCATTGTTTATTAATTAATACATTATATTTAATGATATTTTTCATTTATTGAATATATATTTGTTTAATATTACTTACCTACTTTCCGTGTAATCAAAAAATTGTTGAATGGAATACTTTAAGTATATTTTAATTTCTAATATATATGTTAATTATATTTTAAGTAGAAAAAAGAATAGAGTAAATACATTTTAATTATATCTTTATTTAGAAATTCTTTTTCATATATTTATTACAGTGAAGTTCAAATGTGGGGAAGTTTTTCAAAAACGCTTATAATTAGAAGGACTTGAGTCTTAATTTTCTTCTTCTTCTTCATCATCGTCTTCCGGTCGCTCGAAAATTTTCAATTCAATATCATCATTTTCGTTGTCAAGGATATTTGTCTCTAAATCTTCGAGAATTTCAGGGTAAAATGTACTATCTTCATCGAGATCGCTTTGATACGGTGAAGCATTGAGGCAAGCTTGCCCATTATACTGGCCACAAGCTAAAGAACATTGCAACCCCGATTTCCTGCATCCGCAGCGCGAACCACGACCATTCTTGCAGTTGATTACATGGAAAGGTAAGTAATATTAAACAAATATATATTCGATAAATGAAAAATATTAAATATAATGTATTAATTAATTAACAATGCAAATTATTCATAATTATATATTTTTTAATGATTTACAGAATTTATACGGCGTATTATTTACCGGGACTTACGGTCGACCTTGCATTATGCTGTGAATAGGTAAGCGCGACGCGCTCTCCACCCTCTATCTTAAAAACGGTTGAGTATATAAAAAAATATTTGGGACAAAAGTTGTAGAGAATTTTATTCTCTACAATTTTTATAATAAATGCAAATGGCATTAAAACCATAGGAAGCGAGATGTTTGCAAAAAACCGATTTTTGTGACCTTTAACCTTGAATATGTTAAGACGCGGACACGAGATTTTATGAGACTTTTGAGACAACTTTTGGAACGCCAAAATAAAGGTTTATACAAGTTTACAGCTTATTATCTCTCATTCCGAGGTTGACCCTCTTTTTTTGGCTTAAGTGACTGGATTAAAAGATTGCAACACTTATTTTGACTCGATTCTCATAGAACGCGGACTAAATTTCAAGTATGTATTCTGAAGCAACCACGCAGATTAATAGTTTGTTATTAGCAAGATATTAGAAAAACTCCAATCCATTGTGGTACGTGCAGTGTGTGCTGTGGCTTTGGGAGATTTTAACTTACTCAGAAAGAATTTCATATGTAATTTAGTATTTAATTTCTTTAATGAAACTGATTGTTAAATGTAGGTTATTGTTTACATGGTTGGTTACCACAATCTTCGGGGCTATAAATGCCAATTTTATAATATAGTTTCGTTGTAGATATATGTGTTAATTGCAATATTGTTATACAGTGTGGAAATTAAGTAACGCATAAATTCAGTAATTCCGTTGACATTAATTTTTTTGGAGAAAATTTCGAAGGGGTATAGCGATTTTAACTTCAGCAAATATTTTCAGTCTATTTTCAGTTTCTTATGTCATTTATTTTTTAAGTTATGACGTCATCGACTTTTTTTTAAATGACAACCTATATTTTTCATTATTAATTTTGGTAGTAGTTTTTATTCCGGTTCTGACCGTAGAAAATTTTCAATATGTTATATTTGAAAAAAATCGAGAAAAACAGTCTTAAAGTTTAAATAACAAAAATTCATTAAATTGGGAAAATTTATCTAGTTGCCTAAGTTTGACGGAAAGTTATCGACGGCACATTCGTTTTTATTTTGAAATTATACAAATAGTTGAAAAAATCGAACTAATGTGATACACCGACAACTAGATAAATTTTCCCAATTTAATGAATTTTTCTTATTTGAACTTTAAGACTGTTTTTCTCGATTTTTTTCAAATACAACATATTAAAAATTTTATACGGTCGGGACCGGAATCAAAACTACTACCAAAATCAATAATAAAAAATATAGGTTGTTATTTAAAAAAAGTCGATGACGTCATAATTTAAAAAATAAACGACACAAGAAACTGAAAATAGACTGAAAATATTTGCTGACGTTAAAATCGCTATACCCTTTCGAGATTTTTTTCAAAAAAAATTAATATCAACGGAATTACTGAATTTATGCGTTACAAAGTTCAAATAACAAAAAATTCATTAAATTGGGAAAATTTATCTAGTTGCCGGTGTATTAGTTCGATTTTTCAACTATTTGTATAATTTCAAAATAAAAACGAATGTGCCGTCGATAACTTTCCGTCAAACTTAGGCAACTAGATAAATTTTCCCGATTTAATGAATTTTTGTTATTTGAACTTTTAAGACTGTTTTTCTCGATTTTTTTTCAAATATAACATATTGAAAATTGTATACGGTCAGAACCGGAATAGAAACTGCTACCAAAATCAATAATAAAAAATATAGGTTGTCATTTAAAAAAAAGTCGATAACGTCATAATTTAAAAAATAAATGACATAAGAAACTGAAAATAGACTGAAAATATTTGCTGAAGTTAAAATCGCTATACCCCTTCGAGATTTTTTCCAAAAAAATTAATAACAACGGAATTACTGAATTTATGCGTTACTTAATTTCCACACTGTATGTATTAACTATAGTTAATTGGTAATACGGTATTTTAGTATCAAAAAAAGAACTTTGGATCGCTAGAAATTGACATATTGTAGGTAGATTGGAACTTTTGATATAAAAAAACTACCACTGAAGTAGTTTCCGCAAGTACCAAAACTAGATGCTATACTTGATGCAAGTTTCGCCAACTAATTCGGCATTATCTGGAGATAATTAAAATTTTTAATAAGTGTTTGTAGAAATTACTACAGTGTTAGTAAAACATGATAGGTTACATTATTAATATATTGATTTATAATAAAGTTTTGTATCTGTTAATTTTCCTTTCAACTATCCTTTGCGTAACAACTAAATATTACATGATGTTTGATATTGGTGCAAAATATACACATAGTGCGTGTAGAAGGTTTTACCAAAATGCAAATTTAATATTGGCGCATTATAGCGTTTCATTAATAATTTGAATAGCTCCGAGCTGTCATCAAACTTCGTGCTTGCATTTTATTTGTAGTGCAAAGTTTAATAATATCCATCAAGTGCCTTTAAATTGCCTTCGTATATAATACTAATGAAAATTGTAACAATTAACTGTCTTGAGGATTACACCAGACTAAATCGATTTATTTATTACACTTATTTATATTTAGGTTGTTTTTTGCATAAACTCTATGAGTATGGTGGTCCCCTTGTTGATATAAAACTTTAGGTTTTAAAACTTACAGGAGGCAAATTTTTTAAATGTCTATTCACTTTTTCAAGGTGCTTCTTTACAGGGGAAACATCCATTTTGTTACCTACAAATTTGAAACATACATTTTGTTACCTACAAATTTGAAACATACATTTTGTTACCTACAAATTTGAAACATTAATTTTGTTACACCCAAAATAATATTTGAACTAAAGTATTGTAATGCTACACTTTCTTTAAGCTACATACTTTATTAAATTTTAAAGATTTGTATTTTTATATTGAAATTAGGGCATCAGTAATTCTGATCTGAATGATTTGGTATTGCTTTTACGAACGTTTTTATTAGTTACGGATTTTAAGTTGAAATAATTTCTATATTTAAATCTTATTATTAGCTAACTCCGTCGCTGATGCCTAACAATGCTTCTGAGCGAAAATGGGAGGTTATAAGTGGCATGTGTAATGGGACGGGATTTCAAGAAAATCAAGAACATGTCCATAAGGACAGCTTTGCTTTGTAGGTATCTTTTTCCAGATGGGAGTTCCAATTAAGTTATTTATCTAGAGTTATTCCTAGATACTTGATATTCTCCACAAATTAAATAGTGTCACTCATCAAGGAAGATGGTTTTAAGTCCTCCAAAATCCTTTTCTGGGTGAATGGTACTAATACTGTTTTTTGAGAGTTCACAGATATCTACTCCTTGGGCATTAGATAATACTCTTTCAGAGTTTCCTTTAACTAGTATGACTAGATCATCTGCATATGCTAGAACCTCAACAATGGAAAAATACAAATTAAATGCTCCAGTACCTACATCACCAAACATGTAAGAATTTTCCACGTTTTAATTTCTAAAAGTATCGTAAAACAGCAGCGTAGTGGTGGTTGCATATAAACATGTGCATACAAAATACCCTCTATAAACAATTATTTACTTACGCATGGGCTGTATATACAGGGTGGGGCAATGATGCGTCCAACCTCGATATCTTGAGTTCTATGATAGCTAGAAACGTGATTTAAAAACATAAATAAACTAGACAACAAAGTCTATAACCGGAAAATGGTTATGGTATATACAGGGTGAGCCACGGTCAAGCAACATTTTTTTATATGAAATGCCATGTATATCAAAACATTTTTTGAAACCTATTCATAGTCTCCTTTTACTCCTGTATTATTATTGACTTTCTTCCAACCACTTGGATATAATGATTTTTTTTTGTTGAAATTATGCCATTGTGTATTAAAAATATCACTACAATCACAACTATCGATTTTAAGAGAAAATATATTAGTACCAGTTATGAGACATCTGTGCGATGACACTCAGCCATGTTCACTTCCTAAAAGTATACAGGGTGGCCAAAAAGAATTTTTTAAATTTACAACTTTTTGAACTGAATTTCCTCAGTTTTTTCAAACGGAACACCCTGTATATTTTTAGACAATGTGATGTAGGATTGAAAAACAAACATTTTTTGTACATACATTCCTGGCTATTTGTGACCATTTTTCTTTCATTGAACAATAACTGCAAAATTCAGCAATAAAAATTAAAAATGAGGGTTTTTTTTCAAATAATTCAAGAGAAGGTATTATAATAAGTGTGTTACATGATGCCCATATAAACATCACATCAACAACAATCCAAAATTTGAAGAAAATGATAAATAAATGCTTTTAGAAGTATCACTCCGGCATTTTTATGAACAGTAGAAACCTCATTCCAAAGACGCATAGAAATGTGTGTCATTCGAAATGGGCAACATTTGGAGCACTTTTTATAATATCTTCTATTGAGTTACAAAAAAAAAGTTGTTTCTAATTTTTATAGCTGAATTTTCCAGTTATTACTCAATAAATCGAAAATGGTCACAAATAGCCATGTATGTGCAAAAAATGTTCGTTTTTCAATCCTACATCACATCGTCCAAAGATATGCAGGGTGTTCTATTTGAATAGATTGAGAAAATTCAGTTGAAATAGTTGTAAATTTAATAATAATTTTTGGCCACCCTGTATACTTTTAGGAAGTGAAAATGGCTGAGTGTCATAACACAGATGCCTCATAATTGGTACTAACATATTCTTTTTTGAAATCGATAATTGTGACTAGTGATTTTTTTAATGTACACTTGTAATGGCATAATTTTAACAAAAAAAATCATTACATCCAAGTGGTTGGGAGAGAGTCAATATTAATACAGGAGTGAAAGGAGGCCACAAAGAGGTTTCAAAAAATTTTCTGGTGTACATGGCATTCCATTTAAAAAAATGCTAGTTGACCCTGTAAAATCGTCTTGGCTCATCCTGTATATTTGAAAATAATTTCCAGTCATAGACTTTTTTTGTCTAGTTTATTCATGTTTTTAAATCAACTTTCTATCATAGAACTCGACATAGTCGGACGCACTATTGCCCCACCCTGTATATCAGTAAATTGGTAATTGGTACGCTTTATTATTAACCGTTTGGTTGTGTATGTGTTGTAGTTAACTAATTCTCTTCGGTAACGTTCTGCTTCAATTCTGGTGCTCCACTTGGTTCCATTTAAAATGAAACAAAAATTCACGAAGGTGAAGAGTTTTCTAGATCAACAAATTTCCTATGTTGTGACAATTTATATTTTGAATTTAATAGAAATAACTTTTCGCTGAACACTCGGTATAATTAAAAATGATCATAGTTATATGCGTGAACGTATAATGTCCTGAAACGGCAAATTGCAATGTTTTAAATTATTTCTTTGATGAGTTATTATTAAGCACCTCATAACGAAAGTTGAAACGAAAGGTATTGCATATTTCCCCGGAGCATAAAATATTTTTATATTTCATGGATAAATTTGAAAGTAATAACAAAGTTTACAGTACCATAACGTATGCGAAAGAATTCCAATAAAAAAAAGTTGGTTGATACTCACATATATTGTTACAGTTATTACATCCTGATCCTCGAAAATAAGGTAGAAAAGAACTACATAAACTTAGTCTTGAGTCGGCAGCGAGATTTCCCGCTTGATATTCTAATTTAAAGTTATAAATGCAGTTGCTACTTCAGATGTTTTGAGTGCTATTTTGTTAGATTTATGAATGGCAGAACCGGTGGAACTGGTAGTAGTATTTGATTATATGTAAAGAAAACTGCTGCGGATGGTAAAATTTACAATCTAAATATAAACAATTTTGTAGCATTTTTAATAACATACGACGTCTTTCATTCCGCACAAATCAGTCCCACAATGTCAAGTAACTTTTTGAAATACTAATTACTCAACTAATGAAACGAGATTTTTCACACCAAAATACTCGGTATATACTAAATTATAAAAAATTTTGAGTTTTAGTCATCTCCAGATAATCCCAACATGGTTGACGAAACTCAAATCGAGTATGGTATCGAGTGTTTTACTGTTTGTGTAAAGCTACTTCAGAGTTAGTGTCGTCACATTAGACGTTTTAGTATATAATAGAACTGTTATAAGTTTGTTTTAAAAATGTTTTCTGAACCCCGAAGTACCCCCGAAAATCCTAGGATTTACCATGTACACATAAGTTTGACAATATTGTATTCAAACTTAAAAAGCTCAAATTTGCCTCTACCTCAATGCATCGCCCTTTATCAGACAAAGAATTGGAGAAATTTCTTTTCTCAGCCTTTCACTCTTTTCTGTTTGGAATGTAATATGTCCACTTCAACCTCAGTTGGTCTTACACTTTGATCATCTTGCAAGTGGAGATGGGACTTTCCCTTTCAGCTAGTTCAGAGATTGCTACATGACCTTCAGTTCTGCCTCTGCATCGTCAGCTTTTCGAGTGTGTCATTCTGAAATAGGCCACCATAATCTCTCTTTATCCACGAGAAGAGTGGTAGCGGATACAGCGGTACATCGAGGACGTCGTCCACATTGCGTCTATAATCCCAAGGTGGACAAATCCTTGCATATTTTCCAGCCTTAGGGAGATGGTTATCCAGTCTACGTTTTGCCATCAGATCACCTATCCATATTGTAACCTAGGTTCAGTCAGCTTTTGCCTGATACAACCAGTGCAGGATGTGTAGGCTGAGATCCCAGTTTCTGATTACCATCCAGCGCAACTATCAGAAAGTTGCAGTCTACTTTCCGATAATTCCTATCTCACCCCCAGATATTTGACATCTCGCGCAAATCACAAAGATCTTTCATACATTGCTGGTGTCCTAAAGCCTAATATTTTTCTTCTCTTGGAGAGGATTATTTCAGTTTTTGCTAGGTTAACTGAAAGACTAGTTCCTTTACAGCATTATTCTGTAATAATTCTACATTCTGGCTGTATGCTATCACAGACGACGTTTAGAAATTGAGTAGTCATTAAAACCAGGCCGTCCTGTAGGCTGTCGTCTGTGTATACCCGTTCATAGAAGCCTTCTGCTGTTAAGCACTTTATGAGATTATCCACTGCCAAACACCATGGGTAAGCTGGTAACAGCAACCTCTCACCATCACATCTAGTTGATCTAGTCATCTACAGTAAAGCTATCTCTTCTTTCTTCTAGTGCAGATTTCACCCATCTGACGCCCATAGCTTGAGGGCGTCACAGACTCCTTCTGTATCGAGGAAGCATTGCCAGAGCCATCTTCTTTATAGTGAAGGGCCCTGTTTCCTTTTTGCACTAAGACATACGATATGTTTCTTGGAACTCCGTCACTTGTATGCGTGCTGATATTCAGAGAATGAATGCCTGGTTAATACACTTTTCAGCAAAAATCTGTTCAACGTCTTCAGGAAACAGGGCATGAAACTGATAGCTTGAAATGACCTTGCAGTCGTATAGTCCTATTTCTCACTTTTGGAGCAAAGACTATTTGGCTGACCCCCATGCTAGAGGTACATATCCCAGTGCCACACTAGGCCGAAAGATTTACCTTACACGAGAAGAAACCCAGGTCCCTCTAAAGAAAGACCAGGAAGATCCCGTTTGATCTTGCTTCCCTATGTAAGGATCGGACTTATTCACTACGATACTACACGATCCGTTATCATTCCATCGGGGAACCTCCAGTCTGTTTGTAGAGACGACTCTCCCAAGGGTTTGATAGGGCCAGACCTTCACCACGGCAAGAGCAAGGATTTAAGAAAACTTTTACTTGAATATGAAAAAAAAAATGACAGTTTATTTGGTGTTGCCGTCTCCGCCAATCGATTATGTGAAAATTCAAAATGACGCAAAGCGGAAAAAAGAGAGCGAGTCACCTGATTACACATTATTATACAATGTGTTGAGTATATAACTGTCAACTATATTGAAAACTCTACAGTTTTCCTCAATGCTAACTGTCTAGTTTTTACGAAAACTCCTTAAAATTACTCGTACATTTTTTGGTCTTAACGTTACCTAGATTTTTTCTGTTTGCTATAAGAGTAAAATTAGCCACGTTCTAAATATTATTTGATTTATCATAAACCCACTCACCGTAGTGTTAATTAAACGTCAGACTATCAGTGGGTCTCAGACAGAATCCAATTAAATAATAAAATACATAGTACAATTATAGTCGGCACTGCTCACGCAAACTTGAAACGAAGATTTCATGTAATCATAAAGAAGTTGAACAAATAAATATAACTCGGGCTTAGCAAATGATTTTACCATTTATACGCTTTAATATATGGACAAACATCATTTCATAAAAAAATTTCTGCCAAAGTTGTTTAATTAATGCTCTCAAAGGTCGTTTTAATTTTAAGAAGCTTTTACTTATAGAGTTAATTAAGTTGTTTTCGTGAGTCTTAGCTACTAATTCCACCATATTTATATTTCACAAGTACGACTTCAAAGACTTGCTTGAAAATGACTCCATGAATTAAACGATATTACAACATACACAAAAAAATATTTTATGCGATCAATTTTTAATAACAAATTAACACGTGGATGAAGCTAAATGAATATTAATAAAAAAGTAAAACCAAAAAATTCATTAGAAAACACAAATATGCATGACAATGAAATGCATGATGACATATTTAAAATAATTATTAGTAAAACCGAGGAACCTCTGCACTTTTGCCGAGGCCACTTAGAAACTTGTGTACGATACGTATTTTATGTTCGTGATGTTCACTATATGTTCGCTACATCAAGTGGTCGTACTGAAAGATGTTTTATATGAAACTCATCAGTTTCGTCCAAGATATTGGCAGGTAGTATACCATGGGAGAGTAATGATCCTGAAATTTGTTATTACTTCCATGGTGTAAACGTAAAAGAAAGTGGATACTCGTAGTAAATCGATGGCCTAGTGGCAATACCACGTATCAACAAATTTGCAACTTTTCAGGACAATGAAAAAACTTTATATTTTTTGTTGCAAAGTTTCAATGCAGCTAAAATTTGGTGTTACGTACTTTTAAATAATTTTACCTGTGTATGCATAAATAAAAGTACAAAAATAATGAAAAGCTATTATTCTTGTTCCTGATCTATTCCATCGTAGATCCAATTCCTTAGCTACGATAGACTGATGAGGGGCAATAACTCCGAAACACGTATCCGTAGCTGCATAACTGTTTCTTTTTGGGGAATATGGCACTAAACCTTCTTTGTTTTATTTTGAACCCCAATAAATCTATCTTGTTTTATTGTCATTAAAGTAAGATATTTTTCGTACGCATAACAAACATCGTGTATACTCGTGCGGAGCGCTTTGTGTGGCCTCAGCATTACAGTGTTGCCGGTGTTAATAACAATTTGAGTAATTTTACTAACATGTTTATTTAAAATATAAATGACTATTGAAAACACTCTGTAAATTGCATTGTAGTAAAAAATTGTTTATCTAAAACATGAAATTTGTTATAGAATTTCGTTTAAATAAAACAGTTATGTGAAAATACCCTGTATAACAGATATGGTCTCATTTAACACACTATCATTGTATGTATTTCAAGTGAAAATTTTTAGTATTAAAAAAGTCATCGTAAATGAAAAAATTTTGAGTTAGCTAGGTGTTGCTGTCCATAAGCTATTAAAACAAGAATTTGCTTTCATTTTGCATTCTTAAAATTATAAATTATATTTTTTCGAGCTTAGCATACCTTCCATTAAAATTTCTACGTGTTTATATTATGAAGCAAGGAATAATTTGCAAAAAGGAGCACGTATTCATGTTTGAAACATATAAAACCCGTATTTATAAGAGCTCTATTTTGTTACGCCTGATAACCACCACGTCTGGCCTTGTACCTGTAGAATCTACAAGGAATAATTTTTGTAATTATAGGATATCGGTCTTGTTTACGTACCTATTTCATTAATTGCCATGTGAACATAGCATGGTAATCGTTATAATTTAATTACCTTTCCATTTTCTCTCGGCTTACATCTTCAAATATTCACAGCAATTTTAAATGATAAATACACAACATGAATTGATCAAAATAAAATATAGTCGCTCATGCGTTCAAAATCAAGCAAATTTGTGAATTTACATCTTTGATGTGAAGCCAACACAAAACACCATAACTGCACTCGACGCGCGTTTCAACCCAAGTTGCATGTGGTCGCAAGAAAGAAACAGAGAAATGTAGAGTTATTTCACAAAAAGTAAATTTTTTTTATTTTTCCCTATTTTGTTAACAAAAGTATATAAAAAAACATATCCCATAGATTCCAGGGTGGAGGGAGTTGCGTGTTTTTAGACTAGTTTTCCGACTATAAGAAAATAAGAGCATTATTGCCGTTATTGTTGTTTTGTAGTAGCTATATGCTTGTAAATAGAATATTTTGAAGAAAGTAACGTCAAGTGTATAATGAGAAAGTTATAAACGCTTTCATTAAAACGGGATTATTATTTGCGGAACTGTTTAAAGTTCATATATGATGGACTCTTATTTCATCAAGACAGGGTGTTCCAATCAAAAGTAGGTACCCCGAATAACTTTGGATAAAATTTTTTTGAAAAATTGGTGAACGACGTCGACCTTGGTTCCAAGGGGGACATATTTTAATGTAATACTTGTACACCTATCATCATCCCTCTACCCTACACGGCTACCCCCTCAAAAAATTCAAATGGAAAGGGGGTCGAGTGATACATCTTTTGAAAGGTCTTTCAATTCTATACATAACTGTGTATTTTTTTAAACTTTTATAGATTTGTTCGTGAGAAATAATTGTTTCATTATTTTAGATTCGAGAAATAAAAATAAAAGAAGCAGTTTAAATTATCGTATGTATTGTTCAAAATGACCTCCACCGACTTCCATACAGTAGTATAATCTGTCTTGAAATTGTGTATGAACATTTTTGTACACATCTGGAGTCAATAAACGGCATTCTCGAATAATTCTTTCAAGTAACTCTTCCAGAGATGCGGGTTTTGTTGCAAATATCTTCGATTTCAAATGTCCCCACAGAAGGAAATCCAAGGGAGTTAAATCGGGTGACCTAGCGGGCCACTCCACAGGACCTCTTCTTACAATCCATCGCTCAGGAAACCGATTATCCAAAAATTGACGGACTGCTCTAACAAAATGTGGGGGTGCCCCATTCTGTTCGCCCTCTAAAAGATTATCGTCTTCTTCGAGGATGTTATTTTCTAACAGATCGAGGTACCTTTCGCCATTTAAACTTTCAGGAATAGAAAACGGCCCGACAATGTGATCCTCTAAGATGCCAGCCCAAACATTTCATTTCTGAGGCCTTTGGGTATGAGTTTCCATGAATAAATAATGATAGGTTTCACTGCAATACCTACAATTGTGCCTATTTACCTCCCCATTTAACTGAAATGTCGATTCATCAGAAAAACACGTATTGTACAGTAGATTGGCATTACCGTTTAATTGTTCACTAAAAATCTCACAGAAATCAAGCCGACGATCGGGATCATCTTCGTTTAATTCGTGTACCAATTTAAATTTATATGGATGAAATTTGTGGGCCTTTACAATTCGATGAACACTGCTTCGTGATACACCGGAAGCCTCAGCTACTTTCCTGATCGATTAAGTATTATCCATCTGCAAATGACCCAGAACTGCCACTTCGACTGCCTCATTCCTAATCGGTCGCTGAGGTTCATGCCTTTTGTTTCCTACTGAACCTATTTCCATAAATTTTGTCAATAATTGTAAAATATACTGAGAACCAGCCCTTCCATCTGGGTGATTTCTATTGAATATGCGCTCCGTAGCTAGAGCTACGGAGTGCATATTCACAATTATCGTATTTAAAATAAATGCTGACAATTTCTATTCTCTCCTGAAGGATATAAACCATTTTGAGAACTCACTCTGGTAAAATGTATCTCGATTTAAAATTGGTTGTGAAAAAAATTAATGTTCAACGACTATCAAAAGATGTATTTTCTTTATAAATTCCAATACCCAGTGCCGTGTCTTTTATATTTTTTAAACAATTTCGATTGTGTGTAATCATCAAAAATAAAATTATTTTCCTTGAGAATGAATCGATAAAAGTTAAAAAAAATACACAGTTATGTAGGGAATTGAAAGACCTTTCAAAAGATGTATCACTCAACCCCCCTTGTCATTTGAATTTTTGAGGGGGTGTACAATTTTTTTCCTTTTTCCCTATCATGGCCACCATTTTGGTAGCAAAACGTATAAAAAACATGTCCCATAAATTCCAAGATTGAGGGAGTTGCATGTTTTTTAGTCTAGTTTCCGGTTATGAGAAAATAAATATTTTATTGCGATTACAGTTATTTTGTAGTAGCTATATATTCGTAAACAATATATTTAAGAAAGTTACGTCAAGTGTATAAAGAACAAGTTATAAACATTTTCATTAAAACAGGATTATTATTTGCAAAACTCTTTGAAGGTTATATATGATAGACTCGTATTATTTCATCTTTATGGTTCTATGAAGTTTAGAACACTAAGAATGTAGGAATAATCAAAAGTTGTACAAAAGCTAACAAGTTCTTCAGCTTTAGATATAAATACATGTTATAAAACTATTGCAGTAAGTTTTTATATCCTAATTCGTCTTCATTACGAATGGAAATGCAATGAACTGTCGGTGGATATAATTGGCGGGATCTTTACAAGTCATAGTAGCTTAATAAGCTTTGTCAGGTATTCTAAAGAGATCCAGCATGTTTTTGTTTTATTTTAACCACATTGGCTTTGTGTCTTTAATTTAAATTTTATAGGAACAAAGTCTTTAAATTGGAGACAATTTTATACAACCGAACTGAAACTTGTACATTTTGTGTTGGTTTAATAGTAACGAAACTTCTTTTATTAAAATAAACTTTATTTTAAAATGTATATAATCTAACGACAAATGTCAACCCGGAAAATTTATAATTAAATATTCGTTGGTTATGTGACCAAGAATAATTAGATCGGTAAATTCGTTGTATGAAATTAACAGGATTAAAAATTTCTTCATATTATTGAAATAACTTCTTTAATTGTATAGGTGGACTCCGGTACCGATATACTATGGGTTAGATTTGTACAGTTCAAGCCTATGTATTTTGTGTTGCAAATCAAAGCCATGACGTGTCGAGTGGTATGTATGATGTTCGTTTCAAGTATTAAGTTTTGACGGGTTCTGTTTTACTAGTTAAGATTTCTAAGATATATAAACAAGGCCAAGTCAAAATGGTCTGTTTAATAAATATTCTCTTACAAGATTCTCTGTATTAGAAACAAAACATACTGCAATTTTCTTTTTTTTTGCACCACAAACACCCTGATGGAGGATGTAGGATTACATAAAAAATAATACCTTGTCGGAAACGTGATTCCATATGAAATTCCATATAAAATATTTTTACGGTTATATTACTAGCAATTTGGCAAAGTGTTTTTAAAGCAAAGCAATTTTTGACACATTTATTAATAATAAAATTTATATGCGTTTTCCAATCAAGACAAAGGTCAATATTAAAGTAATTGATAGAGATTTAAGGTTAGCTTGGAAGTTAGCATTTCTAAACTAGTTTCATTTGCAATAATTGTGACGTTATCTGCAAAAGTATTGGAGAAAATGGACAGAATCAAGTCTAGATCATTGATGTAAAGTAGAAAGAACAACGGCCCGAGAATACTTCTTTGTGACAATCCACTATCAACTGACAACGCCTTAAAACTTCCCCAAAATAAGTTACAAATTGCTTATTATTCGCCAGATAGCACGAAAGGAAATTTTTGCACTAACTGCGTAACTAAAGGTCAATAAATAGAAAAAGCTTTAAAGAATGTCGATGAAAAGTGCCACAACTTTTTTCTGCATCTAGGTTTCTATAGATAAAATGTAAAATATCTGTTATTGTAGATATCGTAGATCTAGAGCGCTGGTACATACTTTATGTATTATTTTTTTTCCTTGAAACAGTTTTCAAATATCTTAAACATTTTATATTCAAATCAATTGATAACCAATAGCTTGTTTATAACCTGTTAAATCTCATCTTTGCAGTCATTGTATATAAATTAATGAAATTGAGCTTTAACTTTAAATAATGTGAATTATCTACAGTAATGAGGTCTATCGTCAAAGCCTTTTATATGAAAACACATATAACGCATTTATTTTTATTTGTACTGGTTTATCGAAAGAAGATTTTGGCACTGACTGCGTCACTTATAAAGTTCAATAAACAGAAAATGCTTTAAAAAATGTCGATAAAAAGTGCCACAACTTTTTTCTGCATCTAGGTTTCTATAGATAAAATGTAAAATATCTGTTATTGCAGATATCGTAGATCTAGAGCGCTGGTACATACTTTATGTATTATTTTTTCTCCTTGAAACAGTTTTCAAATATCTCAAAGATTTTATATTCAAATCAATTGATAACCAATAGCTTGTTTATAACCTGTTAAATCTCATCTTTGCAGTCATTGTATATGAATTAATGAAATTGAGCTTTAACTTTAAATAATGTGAATTATCTAAAGTAATGAGGTCTATCGTCAAATCCTTTTATATGAAAACACATATAACGCATTTATTTGTATTTGTACTGGTTTATCGAAAGAAGATTTTTGCACTGACTGCGTAACTTATAAAGTTCAATAAACAGAAAAAGCTTTAAAAAATGTCGATAAAAAGTGCTACAACTTTTTTTTGCATCTAGGTTTCTATAGAGGAAATGTAAAATGTCTGTTATTGCAGATATCGTAGATCTAGCTAGAGCGCTGGTACATATTTTATGTATTATTTTCTCCTTGAAACAGTTTTCAAATATCTCAAACATTTTATATTCAAATCAATTGATAACCAATAGCTTGTTTATAACCTGTTAAGTCTCATCTTTGCAGTCATTGTATATGAATTAATGAAATTGAGCTTTAACTTTAAATAATGTGAATTATCTACAGTAATGAGGTCTATCAGCAAAGCCTTTTATATGGAAACACATATAACGCATTTATTTTTATTTGTACTGGTTTATCGAATAACTAGAAAATGCGTAGTTTATGCCCGGAAAATAATTTGCAATAAAAATGGTGTCGTACATCCTATTTTAAACGAATAAAAGGAAGACGCGACAGGAGAATGCTATTAAGTGTATCCTCAGTAGATAAGTATTTCACTTAGAAAAACTGACAGAACTATATATTAAGTTTATTAAGTTACATTTACCTCGTTAGCAAATAAGTAAATAAAACCCCGAGCCGAGCTCAGAGCGCGTAAACCATATTTTTGTAGGAGATGAAACACCAAATATAATGTCTTGATGTACAAGGCTCGTTACACCAGTTTATAATAAAAAGACCACGTGAACTAAATTATATGCATACTTGTTGGTGCAAAAATGAAAGCATTAACACTAGTTATCTTTCAAATTAACATGGAATGGTAGTTTCCCAGCAAGATCACTATCGATAAGGAAAGTGAACACGCCATTCTGAAACGGCATAAGTTTTAGAAGCATTAGCATACTTACGTCAAGTTTATTTAACCTGGATGGTATCCAACATATTTTTGTTCTTTATCGCCATAATGCGGTAAACTAAAACAAGTTCTTGTCACGGCCGGTATAAAAATAGATTATTTTTTTTGTATGGTAGGTATAGAATATTCGTAATACACGAGTAATTATAGTACAGAGTGTTTCCAAGTGATGCATTAACTTGATAAAATTCTTTCAAGGAATTTTTAGAAAAAATACCTAAACACATCATAATGCTGTTTTTTTAACACGTAAACAACCAACTTGATTGATGAAATTTACTTTTATCAACCACAATATTGGTTCCAAATTTAATGTAAATAGGTATATGAGTTGTAAATTTTAATACCGTATTGAGAAAAAAGATTTTCATTCACATGGTTCAATCAATTCCACATTTCGATCTTCCTTGTTCTTCCTCTGAATCAGATGTTGATGTAAAATTTTCTACATTAGGATAAAAGTCACCATCATCGTCATCACTAATTTGACCAACCAATTTTTCGTCACTTTCTATTTCATTCTGCCATATTCCTATTAATCAGTTAAAGGCCTCTTACGTGTTGTAACTGGTGTAAAAATTTAACATAGCTACTAAGATTTTTTTAAAAATATTCTGTGTCTTTAGGCCCATTTTTATAAACTGTTCTCTTTAGATAACCCCACAAGCAAAAATTGAGTTGTGTTAGATCACTCGATAGATCCTTTCCGTCTAGTTGGGAACAAGCGGTCGAAATACTGTCAAACGTTGCTGCTCTAGTGAAGAGGAGCACCATATTGCTAATACCAAAGACTGTTATGAAGCAAATCTGAATCTGTTTGATTGGTATATAGAACTGTTAATAAAGCATACGTTCAAAATGAAGACATTCGAAATAGACGGTATTTCATCGAAGAAATAAAACCCCATTATCCATTATACCTGTCCATTCTTTCACCCTCAGTAGATTTTGTGAGTACACGCCCAATATTAACAATTCTATCTATTAATAGTGTCATGCATAAAAAGTACCTCGTTGGAGAAAATAATATTTTTAACAAAATCTTGATTTCCACCATTTTTATTTTTATATCTGAGGGTTTATAACTCTTCAAGGGAACATGTTTGATAAGGTGTAAAGTACGTTCCAATAGAGAAAAGTAAAGAAAAACGTAAACAAATTGCGCAAATTTATTACAATCGCATGATGTCTTTTCTAATAAAATATAAATTACTTTCTGAGTGTCAACATGGGTTCAGATCATCCAAATCAACAGAAACAGCATCTGTTAGTTTCTTTAAATATATTTTATAAAGACTTAGATGATGGTAAATATGTCGTGTCGCTTTTTTCGACCCATCGAAAGTCTTCGACTCTATTAATCGAAATATACTAGTCAATAAGTCGGAAAACATTGGTATACGGGGATGCCTATTAAGTTGTATTGACTCCTATATGCAAAATCGTAAACTGGTGGTAAAGTGTAGTGATTCTCAATCTAATATATATGATATAACTGTGGGTGTACCCCAGGGCTCAATATTGGGTCCATTGTTGTTCTTAATATATATTAATACCTTGCCAAATTATACTCAACATGGCGACACCACGATGTATGCTGATGACTCCACTGTCTCGGTATCAGCTGTTACTCAGGATGAACTTTTTCATAAGATTTATGACGTTGGAGGACGTACATGCCTGGTGTCAGAGGAATAAGCTTATTCCAAATAGTGAAAAAACGGTTTTCATTAATTTTAATCCTAGAAGACCGGTAACTATAACAGAAAACATAAGTTTTAGTAACTCTACAAAATTCCTTGGCACCTATATTGGACAGCAACTTAACGTGGGAAATACACACTGACCGTATCTGTAAATTGCATAATAAAACTTACTTCGCCATCTTACAATTAAAAGATACAATCACCCAAACAGGTCTCCTAGCTGTGTACTATGCCTTAGCGTATTCACACTTGTCATTGAATATATTAACTTGGGGGAGATCGAGTTACCTGCAACGCGTTTTTATCTCCCAGAAAAGATTACTACGATTAATTTTTCACTTAAATTATAGACATAGCTGGAAAGATGTATTTAAGGAGAACAATATTTTGACTGTTCCTTGCATTTATATATATAAATGCCTATTATTTGCTAAAATAAATTTGTATTCTTTCTCCTCCTCAGCAAATAATCACGAATATAATACCAGACATCGAGATCTGTTGCTGGTTCCAGTACATAAAACAGCAACATTTGAAAACTCATTGCAATATAATTGTATTATTTTATTTAACAGCATTCCTAAGGCAACTTAAAAATTGAATTTACTCTTATTTAAAAGAAAAATTAGGAAAATGCTAGTAGGAAATGCTTTTTATAGTGTAAATGAGTTTGTTAATAGTTTAAAATAGTTTTTTCTTTTTTATAAGTCTGTCTGTCTGATTCTGTTGTTAGTTTATAACAATTTTTATTTTGTTTTTTATGCCTTATCATAAGTTTTAAAATGTGACATCCTATATATATATTATATACTATTGATTAAGTTTATATTTATGTATAGTGGTTAAATTTTAAAATGTGACATAATATAAATTAATTGCAATATATACAACCTGTTCACTATTTTTTGGACGTACCAAATATACATAATATGTATCTAAATTGGGAAATAAATTTCTATTCTATTCTATTATATTCTATTGTTGATTGCATACACGCTACGTATATGTACTAGCAACCGAATTTGCGGGAGCGAATCCGTTTCAACGCAGTTACGTCAGAGTATTTTTTCTATTGGCACGGAGTCTAAATAGGGTTGTATAGTCGTTATTTTCTGCCCAGACTTTGCCAGTAAATTCATGATATGCTTTTTTATTACACCCTGTATAATTATTAGATTTTAGCTTTCGCCTACATCTCCCTTTAAACTTATTTATCGACAAAGTATTCTTTAAGAAACGATTATTAAGTTCTACATTATTAACTTTCACAAACATCTACCGTTAAATCTCTCAGATCAAATTAATTCGAAAATTTTTGAGATGTGGTTAGGACTCGAATGGGATTCTGAGTTTGAAATTAAATTTTATTCAGTTGTCGTAAAACCAACAATGTAATACATATTACGTTTTACAGTGAACTCTAAATACGAGCTGAAGTCGTATTTCGACTCGATTCGCCCATTGTGTTATGGGGAAACTTGGGCAACTCAATATTACGGGACTGTGCAAATTCATGTAGTTTAATTAGCAATGTTATTGGTAAATAAAATTTAATCCTATTTCAAGAGGACTTGGGCTGAAGCAATCCCTGACATTCGGGATTATTCATTATAACATCAGTTTTACTTCAAAGGTTATTATAATTATAATTCTAATTCCTAACTGATGCTAGCAAAAGGCAAAAGTTTTGGGTTCAAATTATATAATGATATTAAACCCACTCGTAAACGTTACTTAGGGAAAAGCCTAAATGGTAAATACCAAAGGCGATGGCTTTGATTTTATGTGAAATAGGGCCACTCCGGGATTAATTATCTCAAGTTGAATATTCCAAGTCGGAAATTTATTTTCATTGAATACCTGAGAAAATGCGTATTTGAAGGCATAAAAATTGTGAAATATTACATACACAACACAAAAATATAGTCGCATAAAAATGTTGCATACAAAAACTCATTTTTCTTTAAATCGTAAATATGTTGAAATATTTTATGTCTTTTCCAGTTAGAAGGGTTTGTCAATACCAATTTCCAATTCTAATTTAACATATTTATTGCCTATTTCTCTTTATAATAGCTAAATAGAACTACTTAAACTATATATTATATGAAAAATACTATAACATTTATATGACAACATGGATATTGCTTAATTATTACATTATATCACCGCGGCGACAGATTCCGCCAAGTGACGGGACGGTCGTCACGGCGGCCGATGTTGGGCCCTGTGTTATCTTGTTTCATCCCATTCCACTTTGGTGTAGGCTGCACTCTCCTGCGGAAGCATGACTTATGAGAATTAAGGTACAAAAATAATAAAAAAGACAAGTTATATTAACAATTTAAAGGAGAAATTACAAAAAACCTTTTGCAAAAATTTCAAAACTATTTTGTGTGTGACATAGTTTGGAGTAGTGACGCGTCTATTCTGAGTGGGGCGGGAGGGGTATGAAACGAATGGTGTATGCAAAAGTACGAATTTTAGGGGATGTGTGTCTGTCGTTATATGTGTTATGTCCGTGTTAGTCAGGATTGAGATGGAGGGTTAAGTTTTCAGTAATAAGCAGTGGGTATGTATGTAATTGTGATGGTGGCGGATGTCTGTGATGTGGGCGTTGAGAATGGAATGTAGGATATTGGATTTGAGGAATTATTTAGCAGTTTCTGTAATATAGTCTTTGGTTATAGGTATGTTTGTGTTTCTGTGCAGTTCGTTAATTGTAATATAGTGGTTTGCGTTAGTAATAAGTCGGAGTAATTTGTTTTTCGTTACCTGGAGGCGTCCGTATTGCGTATCGGACATCCGGTTCCAGGCAACGCAACCTTAGGTCATAGTAAGTCGTATTACCGTTTTGTATAGTAGAAGTGTGTTACGTACGTGATCGTCGGTTTATTAACGGATAAAGTTTATTTAATGTCATATACGTCTTGTTGATTGTTTTAGTCACGTGTGGTTTGAATGAAAGTCGTTGGTTGAGGTGTAGTCCAAGGTATCTTACTGTCTTTTTTTTCTTCTATAATATTGCCATTTATTTTTAGTGGGGTAAATGTCTTGATGTCTGTAAATTTTTTTAGTAAAAAGTATCGTCTCGGTTTCAGTCCCGTTGATTGTAATTTTCCAATCTTTGTAATATGTTACAAGTTTGTCTAAGTGGTATCGTAGTTTTGTCGTTGCCGTCTGTGTGTGAATGGATTGTGCGTATATTGTCGTGTAGTCAGCGTACATAATTGTCTGTGTCAAAGGATGGGTAGGGAGGTCTGCGAGGTATAGGTGGGCGATAGCACAGTACCCTGTGGCACTCCTGCTCGTATTTCTGTTATAGTGTTGTTTATTTTTACAGAAAATTTTCAATTAGATAGACAGGATTTAATTGAAACAATATAGTTTGGTGGTAAATTATGCAGATGCTGTAATTTATGCAGGAGACCCCCCATGCCAAACAGTGTGAAAAGCTTTTTCGATATGGAGCAATACCATTTTGGTGCTCTGTTTTTTGTTGTATTCGTTGATTATATCGTACACGACCTTGCACAACGACAGCGTGGTATAGTACCCTTTTTTAAAACCGCATTGAATATTAGGTATTAGTTCTTTTTTTATTGATTATTTTTTTAATGTTTTTAAGAATTATTTTTCCTGCGATTTTTCCTAAAGAATTTAGCAGAGTTATAGGTCTGTAGCTGGCTGCTTGTGCAGGGTCTTTATTTGGTTTCAGGAAGGACGCAATAACAGCCGTTTTCCATGCTGTTGGAAAGTACTGCAGCCGACTCGCCGTGTTGATTATGTATGTCATCTGTACTAGTCCTCTCTTGGTAAGTTTCTTGTATAGTAAGTTAGGTATGTTGCCTGACCCGGGGGCTTTTAGGTTAGGAAGTGTCTTAAGTATATTTTTAATTTCGTTTGGTGTCGTGATTAGTTTAGCTAGTTGTCTGGGTGGGATATGGATATGGGTGGGTATGTTTTATGCCTGTCTGTCGATGTCCGTCTGTTCCTCTGTGACATTGACCTTCGCATTGTAAACTTTATGCAGATGTTGGGCTATTGCATCTGCCGTTATCTATATCTGATAAGGTGATACCAGTGTTGCATTGGATACCCCACAAAAAATCGATGTGCCATTACACTTTAAGCGAGTTTTAATTTCTAGTCCATCGTCTATTAAGCTTCCCCCCTCAATACGGAGAGTTTTGAAAAAGGAAAGGCATTGTTTAAGGATATAGCTGCGTGTAATGGATATTCTGTAAGTTTAATTGATAAAATAATTAGGAAACGAAAATTTAAAGAGTTGCTCCGAAATTCCTCGACGTTTCAAAATGAAAGAAAAAAATCCAAATTTTGTATCGATTCCATTCGATCCCCGATTGACCCGTGGTACTGATAAGATTTTTAAAGATGTAGGTGTCCATTTATTGGGAAACAAACTACAACAACTTTTAAGCCATCCAAAAGACAAAATTGAAATAAACGAAAAGTCGGGGATTTACGAAATTAGCTGTAAGGACTGTAATCAAAAATATGTTGGACAGACTAGACGATCAATTCAAACTAGATTCAAAGAGCATAGGGCCAATCTCAAATATGGTAGAACAGATAAGTCTAGTGTTGCCAACATGCGTTTGAGAACATTCATAAAATAGATATTAGCAATTTAAAATTAATTAGGAATGTAACATATGCTTAAAAACGTTAAACCGGCACGCCGTGGCATTGTTATTTTTATCAGTTTATACGGTCGCGACGAAATACTTACTTACTGTAGACTTGGAATATGGCTCGCAAGGATTTCAATTATAACTTCTGTATACGCGAATATATTGTTGACTACGTACATACGTACATGAACAGCGTTAGATTTGCCACGGTCTAGAATGGAATAATTACGGTATAACTAGGGACCTAATAGATAAATCTAAACATGACCATCTACGGATTTACTGACTATTCGTGTTTCGGCGCAAACCTAGTCGGATGACGTCATAGGAATCAAAACTTTATTATTTTTCCCTTGTTTATTATTTTATTTAAAATCAGAAAAAAACAGTGTTTAGATTTTCGAACATTGTCGATAAATAAATAAAAAAAAATGCTGGGATATCCCCAATTTTAATCATCTTCAGATTATGCCAACTTGGTTGGAGAAACGCGTGTCGAGTGCAGTGTTTTGGTGTTTTGTGGAAAACTACGTCAGTGTTATCTTCACATCAAAGTTTCCAATCCGCATCAGGACTGGGATATGCCCATTAATTGTGTATTTGAATCTAAGTAGTAATTAAGTAAATTGCTTGTAATGTTCGTGCCATATAAAAATAATTGTCATTTGAACTCTAGATGGAGGAAATAATTTCCAATAACATACCTGTTGTCACTAATGTCAGGTCTGATATCCTGCCATATGCTAGAGCCGATATTTAATCTAAGGAGAGCTGTTTAACCGCATTAATGTGAACCAGTTCGGCTCATTAACGAATTCCGTCATGAAGCCTACTTCGATTACCTTTTTGCGTTGTTTTGAGAAGCGACAGGGCGTGTTTTGTTAAAGTGTTTAGGTGTCGTTAACGCCGTCGATGTCAAACTAGCCAAACAAAGAAAGACAATGCGAAACGCGCTGGTTCTACCACTTTTAACAGCTGGTTATACACGATTTTATTTCGATGTTACTTTTTTACCGCTCTTTAATAGTGCCTAATTTTATCTGGGAGTATTCGGCGCCACAAAAAATCGTAACAGATGAAGCAGAAATTATTTCGAGATCATTTTCTTTGGCAGATGCTTCGTTAATTTTTTATATACCGGTCCAATAAAATAAGTATATACCTTTTGCAACTTTTGTATCTTCTAAAATTGAACTTCTGCCAGTCTTATTTAATAATGTTTTAAGATTGAATTTTCAAATAATGTACTGAAATTTATTGGTTTGTTATTGAAAAGTGTAAATAAGCGGTATAAATGAGAGCCTCCTGCTAATTGTATTTATTAAATAAAAATGTATTTCCACTATTTATTTCTCAATCAGATCGGAACAATCTATTATTTAATCTAATTTCAACAGTGTTATAATTAATGCGAAGGTAAATCTGAGCTAATCATATAATCATTTGATTAGCATAGTTAACGAACTAGCTTATAGACCTAACCCAACTATATCATCATTACCAATCTACAGTTTTAGTATATTAATCGAAAGGTATCTGTTCTATAGCACTGTGATAGAAATTATATAAGGCGATTTGTGTATGAACTTATTTAGGACTAGATAATCCTTGATTTAATATTAATTGTCAACCTATGGACATTGTCTGTATTTTAATGAATTACAACCTCATACATAGCAAACTAAATTCGTAACATCCGAATATAGTTATCTCCAAGCACTGTCAGCACTGAAATTGTTCGGTGGGAAAATATCAAAATAAATACAAAAAATACTTTCTTGTAGCGACTCTCTCACAAAAAAATACAGATTCAGAAATAGAAAATTTGACACCAACAAATGACCAATTTGGAAAAATCTAATCGAGTGAACCAAATAATGCGACAAATGCCCGTGATGCACGGCGACGTTCTCTTTAAGCAAGTCAGAAAAACGAGAACTTAATTCAACAGCATTCACCAATATGTCCAGAGTTATTGGACAAAAACACTCCAAGGAATTTACGAAGCAGCCCAATGTTTAACACATTGTTCAAAGGAAGGTAATTAAAAATGACGGTTCCATCAATAATAGAATTGATGCAAGATCATATACTTAAAAACAGCACAAGGCGATTTGTACTAAATTAACGGATAGTAATTGGCTAATATGTGGTGCTGGTAATACGGACACGTTTCCAGAAAGGTGACGTTTTGATTATTTTCCTTTCGTTTTACAATTATTTAACAAATTTTTATTAAATTTCAGATTATTAAAAAACTTATTTGCGAGTAATATAAAAACGAACAGATTGCTTGCAACAGCGTATCTAGAATGGAAGAAAAGTAATGTTTGGTATAAAAATATGAAATATCCCTGTTGGACGATATGAAATTTCGAAATTGATGTGGCAGTCGACTTGAAAAATAGTACTCGCAGATAAAAAATTGAAAACGCAAACCATTTTCACAGACCAACGCCATTAGCCGAACTTTTAATAATCAATGATATGATTGTTATTGTTAAATAACATCTGTAATTGGCATGCAATGGCATTATGATTCGACGTTAATTGCATTAATTTAGGGCTAGTAGATTTTATTACACCATTTCACAACAAATTACAAAAAATGTATCTGATTAGTTAACATTACAATACGAAAAAGTTCCTAAAGATTGCAGTCAGCAATACTGCTGTTTTCTGTATCTTTCTGCGTGGCTATCGAAACAAAATTAATGATGGATATAGCTGCCTGTAAAATATTCCTATATTTAAGTTCAACTAATAGTTCGCTCTACCAGATAATTAAAAAACTGAATTCATTATGTGAGAGAATATATCTTTTTATATGTGTATATAATGTTAGTACAATTTTGTGACAATCTTTAATAATTGTTTAAATTCCGGTGTGTGAAATTTGTCCTATATTTAAGAAGGTTATAAGAATTCTGAGATTATCATTATCTCTGACATTTTAAGGCTTTTGAAATGTTACTACATAGAGAAATTTACACTAGTACTTGTGCATTGATTAGCGACTTTCAGCATAATTTCATGCAGAGTACTTTTAAAATTTTACTTGATTTCCGTGGCGAAATACATTTTGCTTTACTTTAAAAGATTAGACCTATTATAAAACATGCAATACAGGAATGCAATTTTTTTCTTTTTTTCTCTCGTTTTTTTTTATAAAATGATGAACCCATTGTGTTGAGTTCATCGTCAGCGTGGTGCTATTAATCCTCCGCTGCGGACAGCCCCTGAGCACGTTGACAACCGCTGGAGGTAATAATCGGAGAAGTCACATTAAAATGCGGACCGTGTAGATTTAGAGTTCTGTAATTTCAGGCCACTTAGAATTGCCCCTGTTTTATATACAGGGCAGCAAATGGAATTAAAATATTCAAATACCTTCTAAGCTGTTGCGTATTAAAGACAACTTAGGGTGTGTTAAATTTATACACAAAAATGTTCGAGTAACACAACTATTATTTCCAGAAATAGAGAAAATTTTCGAGAAAAAAAATTATATTTCTTTATATTTAGGTGTTTGCAGATAAAATGGTTAATTCCTGTGTGTCTTTAATTTTTATTAAAACTTTTTATTTATTTTTCCGTGAGGTGAAAATTTATTTTCAATAATTTTGTCCAATTTGAGAGACCAAATTAAAAAGAGCATTAAAGCATTGTAGCTATTTCACGGAGTATATTTTATACGGTTTCGTAAAATTGGCGACCAAAAATTTTCTAAACTAAGAAAGGACATAGTCAAGGTTTTTATTATATATAATTTTAATGTGAAATGCGTGGAAGTGTTTTAAATTTGTAAATAAAAAACGATGTAACAAAGTCGACAGGTAAGTTTAGGTGCATAAATTACCAATAAAATATGGACTTTAGCTTAGAATTGTTTTTCATAATGGTTAAGTATCAAACAAAAATTTGGACAATCGCAAATCTGAGAGTTATGTAAGTATTTTTCATATATTTTCCTTTAGATTTTACTCTTACTTTTTCGCATTGGTAACCAGAAAAATTTTCTACCAGACTAATGTTTTAATATGAAGAATACAAATTATTAAGTAGTTTAGATATGAAACTTTATTATAAATAACATGAAAGAAAATATATTTAGAATGAATAAATACTGTAACAACTATTAATTCGAAACATTAATGTTAATTGTAGTGTTTTGTCCATTGGTGATATTTATATTGTTAACACCGGCGAAAGGTCATGAATATCAACTGTTGAAACCTCAGAAGTTTCTGATGTGCTGGCACAATTTGAGAAACAAGGAACATTAGTAGAGTTTTCTCTTCCTGTAGTTATATAATTAGCAATTTCAACTTCATTTTCGAGGGAAGGATTCCCTCGCAAACTTCCGCTATGGTTGTGGACCACCACCCTCCATGTCCTCTTAGATAGGTCAAGTATCCTCCAGCATTTACCAGCAAAGTAGCCGAGGTTTAGCGTAAGCAGCGGCTGACATTATTCTACAGCATTTAGCAAGCCAAGAAAAGTAGCAACTTTGCTTGGAATTTTTTTTGAAAGTATTTTGGCCTGTACATTTTCCCTGTTTGGCATTTACAAATAAACATCTATATTGGGTTTTAGGCTGTCGTTAAAAACATAAATATTTTGTTAACTGTTTTCTTGAATGATTCCAAATCGTCTTGATTTATTAGTTTTAGAATGCAGAATTTCAACAATTATCATTGTGATCGAATTTTCAATATCAACTGACATTTTGATCAATTCGTCGCAACGACATGCACCAACTTAGCCCATGATAATTACCACCAAATATACAGATTGGTTAAGTAAAAACTTTTATTACAAAAAAAGACTTGTTTTCACCATCATCATAAGGAATTCTTTATCTGGAGCCTCTGATAAATCAGCCAACCTCTTCCCCTGAAAATCTTTGATTCCTTAGGCTGATATCCTGAAGATTTCCTTATGAAATGTGTGGTCAGCTTGTAAAATTTGCTAATATCAATGTTCTTCTTTGCAGTAAACATTGATTTTAATTAACATTGAATAAGTACTCTCTAAGATACTCGACATAATGTTTGAAGCTTTTTCGGCGAAAACTGCTAGGAACATATTTTCATTAATTATCTTTACATTTTTTTTGGTTACACTAACGTTCAACGAGGCTTTGTTTATTTGTTGACATGAAGTGATATGTGATTGTTTCTTTGAAAGACAAAGTTGAACCAACATGATATTTCCATCATTTTACTAACTTAGATTTTTATATTTTCGACATAAATTTGTTTAATAAAGTTTTTAATAATGCAGTTGCAGAAAAAACGTATATCACGACATGGAATTGTCTTTACAGAAGTCAAAGAATACCAGGCCTCGCCTGTGTCACCTTAGAATTGGCCTACTTGTAACTATTCCTTTAGAAAATAGAAGATCTCAAACGTAAGCTTATTGTCGAAATCTGAAAGATAAGCAGATGGTTCTGCACTGTTCGCCGCCGTCATTTAAACTGTACACAAGATCGACGCTTTCTATGCGTTAAGCAAAAGACAGTGGACTTTTTTAACCAAAGATGTATCATTTAATTATCTACCATTGGAGCAATTATTTACCGTTCATATATGCTCTCTTAAATGTGTAAATGGTTATGTTCTTGGCATCTACAATTAATTATTATTGTTATTAATATTACGTTCTTAGAGTGACTGAAAAAATATTGATATATACATTTTGTGTAATTATTAAGCTGTACACAAGTATATAAGAACAAGCAACAAGTGTAATAATTTCTTATTATTTCTTGTAATATATTTCCTGATATTTTATACATGAAGCATCAAGTGATCAGACTTGCATGGCCAACTCTGTAGTGAAGAGTAATATAATTCCAAGCCACTTAGACCCGCTGCTGTTTCATATAAAGAATGCGGTAATTGTGAACAGAGCTTTATTCCATGCAATTTGCATGCGACGATGGTGACAGCCGCTATGAGCTTGTTTGACTCTAATTTGACTTGAAACGACTTGGAATATTCATCAATTTCTTCTCGAATTTCATTTGTCAGATGATATTTCATGGACGATATTTTTGTACAATGTTTTATAATACAAATTAAAATATAAATTCACGTGTGTTTTCGTTGCCTCGTATGTGTTTACTATATACTGTTCATGTTATATCAATCAATTCAAATATTTCACAACAGCTTGATATTAAATAACTTTGTTTAATATTGAAAAATCTCAGCAGTGTCTCTTCTCAGTTTCACAAAGTGTTTTTCACAAATGTGATTGGTCTTTTTTATGTCAAGATCATGTTATTTTATTCCACTTTTTGCTTTTCTCTCCTCTGTAAAGCCCAATATTCTTTACAAATTACTTTTCATGCATATTAAGTTACATTTTTTATTTAAGGTATTTCTCTAAATCGTTTAAGGGAATATAAATTTTAGTACTGTACATGACTTTTATTTTTGATCAGCGTTTTTATCAAGTAACGTTGAAAAAATCCAATAGAGGAAAAAAAATCAATCGAATGCAAATTAGCATTATCGTAGGTAAGGTCTGCTGAGATGTCAATATGTCGGTTTCTTAACTTTCCAGTTAGTTGTTGAGTAGATATAGCAATATGTCTGTCTGTCTGTCGGTTTATCTGTTATGTGTTATTCAATCTTATCGCAATAGGATTTCTCTCTGCTTGTCTGATCTGATTAATCCTCCGATAGTTTCGACTTTGTCGACTTGAAAATTGTCAAGTTCTTTATTAACTTAAATGTACAGGGGTGTCTCACTTTTGAGTATCAAGACTTCAACAACCGAGAGAGGATCCTATTTTAGAAAAAAGTTTCAATAAACTTCCAAACGGGGCATGTACCGAAAATCTTCAATTGATGAAAAACTTTTCCAAATTCATTAGTTCCATATAAATAATCAAAAATTAACAGTATAAAAGAGATTGAGGGTTTCAAAGAGTAGATGGAGTCGAAAACTAAGAGTATATTTAAATTATTAAAATAGCTGCTGAATATTGCCTATGAACTGTTCAATCAGTGTACTAAGTATTATATCGATTTCTCAATATCAGTTTGAGAAATAATTAAAAAAAGAAACAGCACCCTGTACCTTTTAAACCGAACGAAATAGAATGCATGTTTATAAATATTTCTTTTTCTTAAAATAGGGTCTTCTCTTGATTGTCTCCATTCATCATTTATTTCTGCAATATCCCAAAAATTTAAAAATGAGAACAGAAAATTATAAATTACCCACCCCTTATCATGGTTATTATTACCTATAGGAAAAGAAGTTTTAAATAAAAGTTGTGTGGTTGTGACTGAATCTTGTTAAAATGCTATCAACTGTACAGTAGCCTGTAGATTTCAGGGGATCCAAAAAAAATTGTATTTTTTTTTAAATGGGATACCCTGTATATTATTAAATTTTTGGAATGATCCTTTGTTTCTGATTTCAATAATATACCATATGTTACCCCTACCATATACCGTTTTTTAGTTATTAAACGTTGAATATTTTAGTTAAACTAGTTACGTAAATATGGAAAAGCTAACATTATTAAATTGAGCTATGAAAATGACAACTATTTATGTTTGATAAGTGACATTTTTTTTAATGGTTTACAGTGAGGAGGAAAAAGTCCAAATATTTACTTGTTATATACAAAATAACAAAAATAAACGTGCAGCAAAAAGAGTATATAGAGTGTTGTATCCAAATCGTCCAACACCATCAGAAAATACGTTCAAAAATATTTACCGAAAGGTGAATAATACCTCCATTTTTAGTGGAAAAAAGCGCGTAGTTCAAAGAAACCATGAAGAATAGCTAGATATACTGCTTCATTTCGAAAGTAAGCCCATCCATATTTATTCGTAAATAGACCTTTTTGAAACATTGTATTATTTTTTAGAAAATTCTGAATGTAGTATAAATAATGCAGTCGATCAATTAGGTAAAAGTTATTCCAAAATTCAACGTGCGTTAAAAAATAACAGCTACACACCATATAAAATTGTACCCGTACAAGTTTTAACAGAGGTTCATAGAATCATCTTTTTCTATGGTAGGAGTTTTTAATAGGAAAAATTGAAGGTCGTGGGAAAACAAACACAACAGAAAAAGATTGGTAAAACAAATAAAAATATCAGGAAGAAAAACTGTTAGCGTTTGTTGTGGAATTTTCAGAAACAAAATTGTTGGAACTATATTTCATGATTATACTTTAACTGGAGTTACCTATCTGGAAATAATTATCCCACAAGCAGAAAATATTCATTTGCAGAATTTTTTGGAAGCTAAACTTGTTGATATGATTTGGATGCATGATGGGGCAACTTCGCATAGTGTCCTACACGTTCGAAATCATTTGAATAATGTATTCCCAATAAGGATAGGGAATAATGGACCTATTAAATGGCCACATAACGTCCGGATTTGACCCCTATGGATTAATTTCTTTGGTGATTTTTAAAAGACATTGTCAATAATAATAATAATAATAGTATTCAGGTCATTAAAGACAGGATTCAACTTGAAATAAACAATCTGAATGTAAATAATGAAGCCATTTCGGGTGCAATTATAAATATAAGATGTTATCAATTATGCATTGACAATAATGGTGGACACATCGAATATCTTTTATGAACTATCATTCATTTATATTTAAACTTTCTAAATAAATCTTTGTTATCTATTTGATATAAATATTTGGTTTTTTCTTCCTCACTGTAAGCCATTTTGATTATTTCATTAAAGTAATGTAAAGTAAAAAATGATAACTATTATGTTTGATAAGTTTGTCAAACATAATAATTATCATTTTCATAGTTCACTTTAATAATGTTAACTTTTCCATATTTACAGTAACTAGTTTAACTAAGATATTCGATGTTTAATAACTCAAAAACGGTAAATAGTAGGTATAACATATGGTATATTTTTGAAATCAAGAACAAAGGATCATTCCAAAAATTTAATAATATAGAGGGTATCCTATTTAAAAAAATATCTTATTTTTTTGTATCCCCTGAAATCTGCACGCCATTGTACTTTAGATAGCATGTTAACAAACCTCAGTCATAACTAAAGCTGGCCGAGGTGGCTGGAGTACAGCTACGGTCTTGCGCTGGCGTCACACGTGCCGATTTAGAAGTGATTTACGCTGCAGTCTTATTTGAAAGGTTAATGCGTGAGGTTGTACCTATAAATTATACATAATGTCAAACGCGCCAAAGGGTAAAAAACGACCGTACGCGGACACAGTGAATAAATTTATCGGTGAATTTCCGGATTTATTCTATGACGGATGCAAAATAATTTGTAAAGTTTGCAATCAAGACTTAATGTGCTGGCACAAAACAGATTGTCGTCGTCATATCAATACCGTGCAACATCAAAATAAAAAAAATTGGCATGCCTTTGACAACTCAGTTTATGTTTGATTTATTGTTAATGTTAATAGCCTGTAATATTCCGCTACACATACTGGATAAATAACCATTTCGGGAGTTTTGGAATAAAATACAATTCACAGGTGAACTTACCAAGTCGTACATCGTTACGTAGATATATTCCAGCTGTTCGTGAAGACATTGTAAATAGGATTAAATGTGAATTAAAAAATACACGGCTCTGGTTATGTATTGACGAGACGACAGATTGTAAAAAAATTCTATTTTAAATATTATAGTACGTGTACTGGACCCTCTTAAACCAACATTTCCACTTTTACTAGTTAGTAAAAGACTAACTGCGTGTACTGGCGAAATAATTACGCATGTGGTGTTGGAGACATTCGAAAAATTTGAACTTTCAACAAGTCAAGTATTGATGTTTGTGACTGATGGTGCCGTGACAATGCGGGTGGTAGGCCGTTCTCTTCAAAGAGACAATTGTAGGTTTTTACATGTTACATGTAAAGTGCATGCGTTACATCTTGTGGCAGAAACGATTCGAAAATGTTTTCCAGAGGTAGATGCATTAATAGCAAATACAAAAAAGTATTTCTCAAATCTCCTAAACGGCTTCGAGCATTTCACAGACAGTGTCGTGGTATCCCTGAACCACCAGAGCCGATTCTTACACGTTGGGGAACGTGGTTGAAAGCGGCTTTTTATTATGCTGAATATTTTCAACAAATAAAAGCTATTATACTACAGTTCAACCATAACGAGGCTGCAACTATTAGGGAAAGCCAGACAAGCTTTCAAGACGTTTCCTTTGAAACAGATTTAAAAACTATTAACAACAATTATAGAGGACTACACGACGCAATAGAAAAATTGCAAAATAGTTCGTTGTCGTTAGTGGAATCGCTGCAAATAGTGGACGACGTAATTACACAGCCACAGGCTATAAATGACGCAAAAAATAATCGCGTTAGTGAAAAATTCGGAGTGTATTACAGAAAGATCCTGATTTGAGCAAATTAAGACAAATTTGTGATGGTGCATCTACAACTTCATTAAGTGAGTTCACAGATTGTTTTACTTATGCCTGTATTACATCCGTAGATGTCGAACGGTCAATTTCAAAATACAAACATACTTTTTCACCAAAGCGAACATCGCTGACGGAGACAGCTGTAGAAACATACCTGATGCTATTATACTATAGATCTTCCCCACTTTGTGATTACGACAACCAAACTACTTCATAAATCTGCTTAAAAGGGTGAGTTTTATACAAATTTTTATAAAATGTAACATTATTGTTAAAATTTATTTCCATTTATTGTACTTATTCAAGTATTATGATATGATGTAAACATATGAGTCATATGACGGCTCTGTCGGCCAGGTGCCCTCGGCCAGCTTTAGTCATAACCACATAACTTTTATTTAAAGCTTTTTTTGTATAGGCAATAATAACGATGATAAGGTGGGTAATTTATAATGAATAACCCTGTACTTGTGTCTGGATTTTTTTAAATAAAATAATCATATCACAAATAAAGAGTCATAAGTTCTCACAATCAGATAATTTCACCCAAATCATCAATATAACTGATTTTTTTCACACGATAAAATTCTTATCTTAAGATCGTCATCTTGGTATTGAATGATATTCCCCGCGTTATACAATATTTATGAAACCTGTTCGGTTCCCGATCTTTTTTAGTTCCTTAAAGGAGGTGGTGGTGCGTGAAGCGTGTGTTTTTTAACTCTAGTTATAACAAGTCTGTCAAAGGAAACCCCCCACCGGGTCTCAAATAAAATGTTATTATATTGAGAAATGGCTTAGCACAAGCAGCTGCTACGGATTATGCCTTTCAGATAGACATTACGGACGGCCGTGGCAAACTTTCCGTCTCTCTCTCTTATTACTTACAAATTCGTATGAGGAAAAGGAATAAATCACTTTGGACTCTCATTTAATATACAAACTGCCATTGGTGAATAAAGCAGTATGAGTGAGTCTTTAGGTATTCATAAGCACGGTCAGAGATAGAGTTATAGATACGGCCATCACATGATAAAATGAGCGGCATCTAATCTAAGTATTAATCGATTATTTCTGTAAGCTTACTAGTGTCAGTTTTTCTATGATTTTAAAAGATAAATTTAGGAATTAATCTTGGGTATTTTTTTAATGTTAGTAATATAAAACACAATCTACCTGGTTCTAAGACCAACAGTTTTCGTTTATTGTCAGAAAATATAGAATACAAAATGAGGTGTCCATATTTCATGATTTACTTAACAAAGCGAAAGTAGCATTAGGGATTAAAACTACTAAATCCAAGTATTATTAACTCTGGTTCTCTTGCCTTGAACTACATCATTTAATAATTATTGACAAGAAACTAATAGCTGCACTACACCAACACTGATCAAGGAATTAAACTGGAACAATTAACAAGAAGATAAATGTTTATCCATTCTATAAATTATTCGTCAAAAGTAAAGTTTGTGTTTAATAAATTAGATTCTATGCTAAGTATTTTTCAATGAGAATCATATTCGGACCACTATAATATCTTTTTTTTTATGCACAATATAATTTTTAGACCAACAATAAACAAAAAAAGAGAATTTAATCAACTTTCTACTGATGTTCCTTAAGTCATATTTTGACCTACAGATTCCTCAGGGAGATGTGATGATCCATAATATTGACATGATAATCCTTGACCGTCATGCTATTGTACATATGATGTACATGTGAGAAAAATGAGACTTTCATGGAGTATTTACAAAAGATTGTCAAGTTTACCATAATAGTCATAGTATTTGATATCTGCAAGCCTGATATCATCAAGTTTTGTGTGCAATCTACAAAAGGAAAAGGAATTTGTCGTTAGATTGAGCTGACAAAGACATTACCAAGAAACTGGCCTAATTTCTTAAAAAGGGATAAAAACAAGTAAGAACTTTTCCACTTGATGGTTGCCTAGAAAACTTTAAAACCATACATCTTAGATACTCTAGAGGAAAATATTCTTTGCTTCTTCTCAGATACTTCAATTTGTACATTAGAGGAGCTAAGACCCTACACAAGAAGAGGCATATTACATGCAGTTCATGGTGTTGCACAAAGGTAAAAAAAAAATCCTCATAAGTATAGATATGGATGTTGTGACTTCGGCACTACATTACTCAATTGTTCTAAACTGTCACCTGTTGGTTGTTTGTAGCACATGGAAAACCTTTCGCATCACTGATATAAGGAAATTGTCTGATGCATTGGGAAGGGAAAGATGCTCAACAGGTTGTGATATCACGTCTACATACCCTCTATGTTCTTCCCAGCTCACCTTCAGTATAAGAGGTTGCTGCTGTTATGCCTTATATTGAAAAGTTTATCATTCTAATATATTGCTCCTCCGCCTGAAGCATGCCTTCCGAGTAGCCTTATGTATAGAATCAAACCATTCAAACAGCTCCAAAACTGCTTGATTTGCAAATGTTTAGCTAGACTCGAGCTTCAGAACCTTCACTTTGGCATCACCCAAACAAAATGGATCAAGCAACCTCCTGTTGGTGCACAATTTCGAGAGTTAATCAGGTGTAAGTGTAAAAACTCATGTTCGAAGTTGTCCAAATGATTAAAGCTGATTTACCTTAGAGTCCTCTTTGTTTATGTGGTGGTTGCAACCAAAACTCTGATTAACTTTCCCATCATGTCTAGGTACATTCTTAATGTGAAAATATAAATTGTTTTCTTCCTCATATTATCATATTTTATTTACTTACGTCTGTATTTCTCTCAATTATTACGCTAAAAAATGGGGTAATTCATCAAATCTTAAAGGCCAAAAATTGACTCTGTAACTCTGACATGACCAGCGATTCCTGAGGAAATTATAAGTCAAAATAAGAATTAAGGGACACCAATTGAATGCCGATTAAATTATCTTTTTCTTTTACTCTAAAGTCTAAAAACAATGTTGTAAGCCATAAAAAAGGCATTGAACAAAGAAAACTCACTTTTAGAACTAAATCATCAGTTTCTTGAAGATTGTGCGGGATCTTAATAGAGGACAATTTGTAATGACTAAAAATATTTGTGTTCAAAAGAGCATTAAAACCAAAAAATTAATGCGGATCATCCAATTAAAAGTTACAGGCCAAAATCGGATTTAGGCCGCTATTTTCCAATATGACATTTCAAAGTGAAATTCGCCGATGCATATAATGCTTAAAATTTATAGTTAGCTGTAAACAGTATACTTGCCAAATTTCATGCTTTTACCTCTAAAGTGCACAATTTTGTTGAAATATTCATTCAATCCTCCGAACAGGCACTGACTACTGTTTATGTCACATGAAGAAATGTTGACATAATAAATTTTAATTTTATTATATTGTGTAAAAAGTTGAGTAAATTCTACTACGTATAACATATCGCAGGAAACTGGACCATAGTCCAGAATCGAATTTCAATCGGTAGCTCTACTGCCTATTTGCAATAGGTTAGGTTAGGTTTGTTGTGAGTGGGTCTCAGTAGACCCTCCACTGAGGCCATCAGCAGGCCTATTGTGGCTCACGCCTAATTATATTTCACCCAATAAGTTCAGTCTCTTAATGAAACTGATAACTTTATTGGGTGAGAATGTGTCCAGATCCTCTGGCAGCAGTTGCCCTTTGCCAAATATTGAGAATCGGATCCTCTCCACAGCGGGATAGGTGCATAAGATGTGGTCTGCCTTCTCATCATCCTCCAGGCATAGACGGCACTCGGCGTTTTCCGCTAGGCTGAGTTTATGCAGATGATAGTTTAGTCGGCAGTGCCCGGTATATAGGCCTGTTAGAGTTTTCAGGTTTATCCTGTTTAACTCTAAAAGTTTCTTAGTTCTCGATTTCAAAGGGTATTTTATGAACGCCTTCGAATGAACTAATCCTGGTAACTCTTGCCAATACTGGAGAGTTTGCCTTTCAGCCCAGGTTGAGATAGCCATCTTGGCCGTACTTGAAGATATGCCAAGTATTGGTTCTGGTCCGATGAATCGTGATCCCGCTCCTTCTCTGGCTAAGGAGTCCGCTATTTCGTTACCTTCCATACCAGAGTGGCCGGGTATCCAGACCAGAGTCACTTTGTTGTTCTTGCCCAAATGATTTAGAGCTTTCTGACAATTCCATACCGTTTTGGAGTTGCACCGGTAGGAGCCAAGAGCTTTTATAGCTGCTTGGCTATCTGAGAAAATTTTTATTGATCTGCGTGTAAGATGCATATATTCCAGCCTTCGTACACACAGTTCAATGGCATAAACCTCAGCCTGAAAAACAGTTGCATGAGTACCTAGGTTTGAGACTATCCTCACCCTTGGTCTGTAGATGTGTACTCCGGCTCCTGTTCCCTCGGGAGTTTTGGAGCCGTCTGTAAACCAACAACTGTCTGCCTTCAGTAGGTCGGCTTTATTTCGATCCCACTCATCTCTTTCTGGAGAAAGGATGTTGAAGGTCAGCTCGTAGTTGGTCATAGTAGGCATAGTATCCGAGGGCATTCCCAGGATGCTGTGATTCTCTATGTCATCCAACAGCCTGTTCCGCTCCATGATACTAGTCTGCGGCATATTAGTGGCCGCTTGTTGCAGTCTGTAGGTTGCCCACCTGGCCTCTCTCTCCAGATATATATGAAGAGGGGGTAAATCCAGGAGGATTTCCATTGCAGCTGACGGTGTGGTGCTAATTGCTCCCGTTACGGTCATGCATGCTAATCTCTGCAGTCCAGAGAGTTTGGATTTGGCCGTCCGTTGTAATCCTTTCGGCCACCAAACAATGGATCTGTATGTTATCATTGGTCTGATGACCGTGATATAGATCCAGTAAATTTGTTGGGGACCCATGCCCCAGGATTTGCCACAAATACGACGGCATGTCCATAGGGACAGCTTTGCTTTGTGGATTACCTTTTCCAGATGGGAGTTCCAATTAAGTGATTTATCCAGAGTGATTCCTAGATATTTCACCTCCTCCGCAAATGGAACAGTTTCACCCATTAAAGTGGGAGGTCTTAAGTCCTCCAGCTTCCTTTTCCGGGTGAATGGTACTATTACTGTTTTTTGAGGGTTTACAGACATCTGTTCCCCGTCGCACCAGTTACTCACTGCATCCAGAGTCTCTTGAAGGGTATTTGATATTACTCCTTCAGAGTTTCCTCTGACTAGTATGACTAGATCATCTGCATATGCTAGAACCTCAACCTCCCACAGTGTGAGAATAGCCAGTAGGTCGTCCACAAGAAGTGACCACAAAAGGGGGGGAGAGAACCCCACCCTGCGGGCACCCTCTCGTGGCTCTAAACCTAACTGTTTCTCCCTGTAGAGACGTTGTTATGGTTCTGTTTGATAGCATAGCACAAATCCAGTCGCCTATAGTAGGCTCAATTCCTCTGGCAGCCACTGCTGCATATAAGGAGTCGGGCAGTGCATTATTAAATGCTCCTTCAATGTCGAGAAAGGCTCCCACCGCAATTTCCTTCATTTGAAGGGATTGGGTAATCTTCTCGACTAGGTTATTGAGTGCTAGTTCTGTTGATTTTCCTGTCTGATAGGCGTACTGATGGATATTGAGGGGGTGATGATTCAGGATGTTCCCCCTGATATATCCGTCCAGCACCTTCTCCAGGCCTTTCAACAGAAAAGATGTCAGGCTAATTGGTCTAAGCGATTTAGAGCTTGGTTCTTTCCTACCCATTTTTGGTATATATACTACCTTGACCGCCGACCAACTGGATGGGATATAGTTCCATACCAGACTAGCTCTGAATAGTTTAATGAGGAGTGGGAGCAATATTTCCAGTCCATTTTGTAGTAGAGCTGGAAAAACTCCATCCTCTCCTGGCGATTTGAATGGTTGGAATGATCCGATGGCCCACTCAATTGCCGGTATTGTGATCACCTTTTTAGCCGTCAGCCAATCATTTTTATCAGGTCGTTTTAATCGGCCTTCTGATGGTGACGGCTGTTGGTCATCCGCATTCAAGCACCCTGGGAAGTGGTTTTGTGCTAGGAGCTGTAAGGTTTCCTTTCCAGAGTCCGTATATGAGCCATCCGGCCGCCTTAACGAACCGAATTCCCTTGTCGGCTCTCTGGAAAGAATCTTGTGGATTCTAGTACTGTGAGGTACGTCAGTTATGCTCTCACAGAATTTCCTCCAAGATCCCCTTTTTGCTTTCCTTATTTCTTTGTTATAGTCCGTTAGAGCGGATCTATATTGGTCCCAGTCGCCCGAAGCTTTAGCTCGATTAAAGAGGCGTCGAACTTCCTTTCTCATTTTATCCAAATTTTTGTTCCACCAAGACGTGCCTCTATTATCCCTTTTTGTCTTCAGTGGACAGTTTTCGTTATATGCTGAGACCATCGCGTTGCGGATCTGTTCCGCCGCAATTTCAGTCTCATCACGATTCCTGATTGTGGTGATAGCGGATTGAAGGTGAGACTGGAGGGAATATTTATACCCTTCCCAGTCCGTGCACTTCGGATCCCGATATGTCACCACAGGTCTTGGACCAGTTTCTATATTGAATAGAATATGTTTATGATCTGAACACGAGGGTTCAGAAGATACTTTCCAATCGGATATCTTGTTGCTCAAGTAGTTTGAGCTGATTGTAATATCTAATACCTCCTTCCTATTTCTGGTGACAAAGGTTGGTTCGGAACCAATGTTATTCACAGTTAGTCCTTCACCTAATAAATATTCAAAAAGTGACTCACCTCTTTGGTTAATGTTCGTGCTTCCCCACGCTGTATGGTGGGAATTCGCGTCACATCCAATAACCAGGTAGATATTGTTCCTCTTGCTGTAGGCGATTAAATCCCGCACTACAGCTGGAGGAGGTTGGTCTGCATTTCTATCACCCGGGAAGTAGGCTGAGCAGACGATTATATCCATCTTGCTTCCTCCCTCCGAGATCGATACCTGGACGGTTACAACGTCCTGGGTGCAGTAACCTGTAAGAACAAAGTGGTTAATGTTTTTTCTGATCAAGATACATGCCCTGGGTCTTTCATCAGAGCCGATTTCTATTACCTTGCCAGAAGTATTTCCCAGGCCGCTTACTCGGCCTGTGTTACTTGTCCAGGGTTCCTGGAGAAGAGCAATGTCGATTTGCTCTTCCTTGAATCTTTTGCCGAGGACGTATGTGGCCGTCCTGGCTTTTTGTAGATTCGCCTGCAGACACCTAATATAAGATGTCATTGGGTAGTTGATTTGAGGATAAGGATTAAGGATAAGGGTACTAGTTGTGGGGTGTTGAGATACGGTTGGGTTAGGTAGGGTTAGGTAGGGTTAGGTTTGTGAGTTTAAAGGTAAGTTAAGGGGGGGTGGGATTTTTTCTCCTCCTCCCGGAAGGTGAATGTTTCTCACGCTTCCTGGAGGTGGTTTTGTCTGGGTTAGGTTCCCTTTCCCTTCTTCGAAGGTGGTTTAATTCCACTCTTCTTAAGATGGGGTTTGTTCGGGAGGGATTTTCCTTTCCCAGAGGTTCCTTGTCGGGGCTGTTCGCTCCTCTTGGGAAGCGATTGTAGTTCGCTTTTCCTTGAGGGCGTTCCTGCCACCGATTTCTTATCAGAGGGGTCTTTACCTCCTCTGACTTTTGGGCGGAATTGGACTTGTCCAAATCCGCAGAAGGGCCTGAAATTCAGTCCCTCCAGTATGATCATGGACGCTTCATCTACTGAGAACGTCCATGTTTGACCAGAGCCCGAATCCTCCCGGTGTAGTACGTTCCACTCCCGGGTGTTCAAACCGTGGTTCATTTTCCTCAGCCTGTTCAGCACCACCTCAGAAGACAGCCGGTTACCGACGTCATCCGGGATATATGCCGAACAGACATGAGGTTTGGGAAGGTCCTGTCCCTGCACGAATTTAAGACGCGCTCCTTCCCATGGATGGAGGCGTTCTGTGGCGCTTTCCATCCACGAGGTGCTCCTCCCATCCGCACAGGTAATGAGAAGCCACCCAGGCCGTTGTGTGCAGCCTAGGAACCTCACCTGAGGACCTTCGTCTGGGATTGCCTCTACAGCTTGCATTATTGCCTGCTGTATTGCTCCCATCTGTGTACTCGTTAGAGTCTCCGTTGGGTAGTTGGAATGGATTATGCCCACTCTGACCCCCTCCACGGCTTCCCTAAAAAGCAGTTTTGTAGCTCCACCTTCCCGGGGCTTTTTTGCCCGCTGGTGTGGTGTGCTGTCGTCGGAGCGCAGACGCTTACCGGTTACAGCTTGCTCAGAGGAGGTTTGTTGCCCCCGCTCTGGCTGCTGTTCGGTTGGCTGTTGCTCCAACACTTTACTTAAGGCAATTTAGTAAGGTATTCCGCGCTTAAGTAAACGACCAAGGCGTCTTCTTGCAGCACCCCCCAGTCGTTTTCTTTTAAGGTTGAGTCCATCCAATTTCTTGGATACCTCATCCTTTGTGGTTCCCAATTGTCCGGCCCTTAGAGACGGGGACTTTAACAGCTCCCGCTCCTGGTCCGATGAAATCGAGATTTCTGATGGAGTAGGATTGATCCCAATCTCCATATGTTCTCCAGTTTCCTGGAGATCGAGAGCTTGCCTTCTCTCGTTAAGGGTGTCAGTAGTATTAGTACCCTCCACAGCCTGACATCCCGCTGTGGGTACTGAGTAGTCGCTGGCTGACGGTCGGGTGGAGCCTACTCTCCTACTCTCTTCCCCGACCGGAACTGGGGTATCCCTCCCCTGCTCCGTAAACTGTTCCATGTTCAAGTCCGTGCTCATGTTTGGTCTTGGCTATGGTCCTGGGCCCGCGCCACTGAGCACCAGGGAACTTTTTTTGTTGAAGATGTTGTTTCCCTCTGTGCAAGCCTGTTGGTCCACGGGTGTTGTTTTATTTCACACCTACCCGGTGACACCAGTGTCACTTAGGGCATTCCCCTATCCGCCACCTGGGGACGCGCCCGGTTGGGGTACAGGTATCCCCGCCGGGTTTGCAATAGGACATACGTAGACAAATAAATGCAAAATTATAAAATGAATAATGAAATACGTACCGCTTGATAGAATGTATTAATCAAAATAACTGAGATTTGCTATCGCAATAACATACGTGATCACAGCTAATATTCGTTCTGTATTTGTAGTTGTTAAATTTGAGTGATTTGGTCTGTACACATGTTTGTACAAGGAAAATTAACGAGATCACCGAGATTAATGTTGTAAATTATAAATAGTTCACATGGGAGGCAGTGCAGGTGCTAACAAACCGCGCAGATAATTTTCACGAATTTTACACTTTGCTTGTCTCCCTGGTTCCTATGTAAAACATTTTTTACCGTTTATAGCTAGACTTTTACTGTCTGATAATTTTGTTAATTTACTTTGTATATCACTTCTCACCGATGACGTTTCTGAAAATCACAAAAGTCCATTCTCTCATTTAGTAGTTGCTACAATCAACGTTTCAAAATTTTCCACAGTCACATAAATCTGCATGAATGTTTGATTGCTGAAATGACCACTGACTTTGTCTTGTAGCACGTGAACCTCTAGAATCTAATTGTAAAATAAATATCTTCACATATTCAAAATTTGTAATACATTAAATCGCAGTTTGAATCCATGTGCACCATCGATCACATAGAGACAGACTGGGGTAGTAACGGTATATTGGGAAAACATTCTTTAAATTCGTGTTTTCTTGAGCTTGCTTTAACGAATGTTTGTTTTAGTTTAGTTTTAGTTTTTAGTGTTCCCAGTCAAAGAATCTACCACTGGATACTGATTACGAATTTCCTCTGCCACACGGTATATGCATGACCCGTAATGTGTATCATATTGGGATACGTATGTTTCAAACGCTAATAATATACATGTCCATTATTATTTTGAACATTTATACTGGATAATTCAAGTGTCACTATTACTTCTACCGTGTGCGCTGTGGTTTGTTGCAATTGTTTACTGGCTATTAATATCAGAGACAAAGCTTTTTGAGTACTTAAAAAGAGTCAGTTCATTCATCCACTGTCATTCACAAAAATTTATTTCGTACACCCTCTATAATGTTGCAGGAAACATTTTTATACAGAGCTGGTAGATATTTTGTACACAATATATATCTACTAGGTAAAGGAAAGCCTGGTATGTATTTTGCAAGGAAACCTCTAAAGTCAGCATTTTCGATTACTTTCAAGATAGACTACATGCACAGAACATGACACACAAATCGTAAAAAAATTCCTCTTTTGTAACTGTACATGTAATATTCTGTCGGTGAATAGCCAGATTTAAATGGCTCTCGCAATCATGGCATGTACAAGATAAGAAACGTCGATTGCATGGAGTACACAGAATATGTGATCCATCTGTTTTAATGTCATAATGGTTTCAATCATTTTTTGAAGTTTATGCGCAAACGGTAGCACTGCTCCATTGGTAAGAACGTTTTATGCGATAATGATAACGGACTGTATGCTAAACACTGCTCCGCGAAAGTAACTGTACGCAGTCATGTCATTAACTGCGGAACAAGAGCATAATTACGTATCTTATTACACACGTTTATCCCGGCTTTCTGCCGTCAATTACTGGTTGCATACATTACAGGTATATAAATAAACGCATTAATATCAATAATATATCAATCAATTCAATTCAAGCATATAAATGCTCTTTAAAAAATATAATATAACTTTATATAACTGGCCCTGAAAAATAGCAAATATTTTCGCTGCCTACATCAGTAGTAAAGATGACGAATATCTTAATAAACTGAATAATGTAGATGCAAACAATCGTTGCTAATTATTGTACGGTTTCCTTACATATTTCTATTAATAACGATATATTTTCACAATAAATTTAATTTTATTATGAATCCAAGTTGTTAGTTCTTTTAGCATTGTAATCATTTATAATCCCGACCATTCATTCGACTGGGGGATGATTCAGTAATTTAATCTCGTTAAGGAGTAATACCTTTCCATCAGCTCCTATTCCACGTACTAATCTGTTTATAGCCTAGCGGGAGTTTATGAAAGTTTGCTCTGGCACTACGCGCTATACGCATTATTTAGTTTTCAAGAGGATTTCAGATATCTGAAGCGTCAAACGTGCTTTCAAACACGGCTCTCTAAGTATCCACATTAGTGAACGTTCGCACGTTTAAATCCCACTCCAGATTAAAGTTTAAAAGAACCACAGATCTGTAAAGTTTTCGAATTATATCGTAAAAATATTGTAAATGCGACAGGTGTCAGAATTCCCGTCACCTTATGAAAGTTAAAGAGGAGAAGTTGTGGTCCCCTGACCTCATTCCAATAAAATATCGGGAGAGGTGTGAAATAAGACTATTTATTTTTTTATTTGAGTGGATTTTTGTGTTTAGTTGACTTATAGGATAGGAACCGATTTTTATTTTTAGTAAATTTGACAAGTATTATTTTATAACAGTTGCTTGTGAGGTAAAAGTACAAATTAACTCAACAATCAGTGCGATGTTCCTTAACTTTGAGGATAAATAAAATTACCTTTATACAGCGTTTCGAAAAAGATGAGTATGATTTGTATTAGGCGGCCAGCAAATTTTTTTAGAATGTTTTATAAACGAGTCAAAAAATAGCCGATATTTTGTTAAATTTTAATACTTACGTCGTTAGAAAGATTAATAAACTTACAGGGTATGTAAGAAGTGTGGAATATTGCGGATAACCTTGTAAGCAGTGGTTTTTTCAAAAGATGACATTAACAAAATATTTGAAGTAATTCAACATATACTTGGGTGCCCTCAAAAAATGTTTTAATTAGTTGTTGCGTTGCTATAGCAATATATTTTTTTATAAGCAGCAGCACTACTTCTTTCTGGTAAATCTGTAAAGTGTACATTTTTCTCCCGTATTTTTGATACATAAGTTTTTTTGTTGATAAAATGGATAAAACCTAAATGTAAAATTTTTTTTCTAAACTTAAGAATCACATTTTTCAGGGACAAATTTACAAAGACTTAGAAAAAGCTTAACTTAAATTTAACTTAAATTCAAACTTAATCAGTAATACTAATCTAGTAACATTACAATTAAAAATAAAAAAATGTGTCAATAAATGTATTCAAATTGTACCATCTACAGCCAGGTAATAACTCAAGTGGTCCCGAAAACTTCTTATAGGATTTGCAAGAACGGTGTGAGGTATGCGAATAATTTCGGTCCGTAATATTTCTTTGAAATCATTCGGGTTGTCCGGTCTACTCTACACTTTATTTTTTGAGATAACCCACATAGAAAATTCCAGAGGCATTAGATCTGGGGAACTAGCAGGCTATTTCATTGCACTTCTTCTACCTATTTACCTGCTGCAAGAAGTTTGGTTTAAATACTGTCTAGCTTGCCGCCCAAAGTCCTGTCTTGCTGAAAACGTACATTATTCATAACATGTTGACATCTTGTTGTTACCAATTGGATAAGAAATGAACAGACAAAATATCAACATATGAAGCAACCGTGGACATGCGATTTATGTTGAATATTATTTAAAACGCCATTATTTCCACCTGCGAAGAGGGTTGCTAGTTGCGTTATCATTAGTTATTACATTTGTTTATAGCAAATCTAAATAGCGATCTTAAGTTAAATTACCAACCAAAAAGAACGACCCTATGATACTGAGTCCAATAATTTTAGTCCAATCATTTACTTTGTGTAGATGCTGCGTATCCAATGAGGGTTAATTTATGACCAGTAACGGCAGTTACACCTATTTAAAATCCCATTCAGACGGAAAATAGCTTCATCGAAGAAGATAATTGTAATGGTGAAATCTTCATTATTATATTATATTAGTATCCACAATTAATTCGCAAAATTCAACCTCCTGTCATAGTCATCTTCGCTCAACTCAAGGACGAAGTGAACTGGGTAAGGATGGACTTTTTCCTTTTTTGTCTAAATCGACACTTTAGGATTTTCCTTAACTGATAATAGAATATTGAAATTTGTGTCGCCTGCTCTCGCTGATATTGATCTAACGGATTTATGTTGATATTTAATACTGCTTATATTTCTAAATTTTCTCAAAATGTTACTTGCACAAGACTGTGTTATTGAGGTCTGTTTAGGGTAAAGTTCGTTCAAGAGGGTACAGATTTCTCTTTGAGATCACTTTCTATGACCATACCAAAAATTGTTCAAACTTCAATACGCTGATTCATTTTCATAATAATTAAATTTGATTAAATAATAATCAAAATGAAAATTTATACCAAACTTGAATATCAAAACTAACGTACTTTCAATGTTAATGTTGTATAAAAACGATTTATTCTCCATAAATGGCGATGAAGTTCTTGCTTGATCTAAAGAGCGTGTGCTGATGAGTGAAAAAACTGAAACGGTTAAAAAAATTTGAATATTTTCTTCGATACATTCTTTTGTTACTGGTAATACTATAAATTATTACTGATTAAAAACTTGAATTTCTATAAAAAGTTATCAGATATGTTATTATAAGTATTATTTTTGCTGGGTTTTTTAAATTTCACCAGTTTTGAAGTTTTTGTTTTGTAATTGTTAGAAATTTAAAAGGATGTTGATGTCCTTTTAAATTTCCCTTAATATTAAAAAGCACCATTTTTAAAGCATGGTAAACATGGGGTATTTATTAATATATATTTATAACATAAACTAATTTGCTTACACTTTTATGTATAATTCATAATAGTTTACAATTTGGTTTTGAAAATTAAATAAAGCTTACTTTGAATTAGCCATTAAAATAGTTTCAGTTTTATGTACACACTCTTCACTGCATAGAAAGAATTTTTAAGCACATCATGCTTTCACTTTACGACCCTTTTGGCTGATCAAACATGCAGTGAAATCGCCATTGTGATATTTACTGTCTACAAACAGGTGTAGTTTATCACATTATAGATGTTTTCCAATTGTTGGTTGTGTTACAGAATTTTATTATGTTCAGTTGAGTAAGGATTCTCTCTGTTTGTATTACTTCAGTTTAACACGTTTTATGCAAATAGTGTTAAAATTATACTAATACCTTTCTGTAAGTTTTAGACATCCCACAACACGAATTGACAAGTAATTTTTCTCATTTGTATATTGTCTGTAAGTGCGTATGTCTGTGTGCGAATGTGTAGATGAAAACTTTAAATATAAGAGAAGGGGGAGTAGCTGACTGTATTCAGATTGTATATTCGTATCACTAATTATTTATGTTTGGTTTCGGAAGACGGTGACGCGACTAGGTCCGATCATCTGTTATATGTAGACGCCGGACAAATTCCGTGCGTGCAGGGCCGACATATTGGGGAAGAGACAATAACAGTCATTTATACGGCACAATACCTCGAGTGTTATAACATTTCATGAAACTGTGTTCAAGGCATTAGTAGTATAGATTGCTATTATCAGAATTTGTTCTGCGTAGACAGCATTCAGGTTGGAACGGTTTGGTCGATACATCATTTTGTATAGGAGAAAGGAGCGTTCTACGTCGACAGATGTTAGCGGTGCAAATTTAAGATGGTTCTTTCACGGCAAATCTTGATACGGGCATAAAATTTTAAAACCAAAATTTTTAGTTAACACATACTGTGATATTTATCTTTAACAGCGCCACCATAATGATGTAATAAGCCGCTCAGTGAATTCTACACATTACGTATAACATTTACAGATTCCTCTGCATGCAGTGTAGTTAGAGTTTGTGTCCCGGGACGTCTCGTGTCTCGAAGTCCCGGGACATTTTCTAAATTTAATCGTCTCATGTCCCAGTACTTTGGGGTCGGGACTTGAGACACGCTTATCGAAATCGTATTGTAATAATTTTGTTTACAAAAGGTCATAATAAGCTTTATTAGCTCACGCTTCTCGCACCCTATCACTGGAAACGCTAACTGCTAGCTTAACGAATTACTTGATACTCATATGTACGTAACATACTGAGTAAGTACACTACAAATATAACTGTGTCAGCTCAGTCAGTTAGTCGTCAATTTCACATTATGAGGTGAGATAATGCGTGCGTGGTTTCGTTGCGGGTGTTGCGACGTCCTTGTGGAGACAACACTATCTCATGTAAGTTTATTCAAGCACTTTGGATATTGTCTACTTCAGTCAGACGTTTACATTGGATGATATTTGTTGTTTTGAAAATAAAAATTAATTGATATGATAGTGACACTCAGTAAAGATATAACATTAATCTTGGATTATTATTATTGTTACAGATTGTCAATAAACTTAAATAGATATTAATTAATTTAATATGGAGTGTACAGCAAAAGTGTGGAAACATTATAAAAAAATAAACGAATCAACTGCACAGTGCTCATTATGTCCAAAACAAATTTCATGCAAAGGGTCAATTACTACAGGTCTTGACAGGCATCGCCGATGAGTCCATAATATTTTTGTAAACCGGCCGAAAGAATCAAAATCAGTTAAACAGTTACGCTTGGCAGTAGATGATGGGCTTACAATAAGGGCAATCACAAAGATCAAATTCATTCGTGAGAGATGTTACAAAATGCCTAAGAACGAAACTGATTTCATGAAAATCATATTATGAAGAGAAAAAAGAAAAAATAATTTTGACTTTTAAAGATTTTGTCACTTCTGGTACACGTTTCAGCCTTTCAGTTGATGAATGGACCAAAATCCGAAACCGGAGGTACTTTATGTCTGCATGGTGTGAACGGAGAAGTTCTTAATTTGGGATTGGTTTCTATACCCGAAAAAATATGGTAATGCAGAGACCAGACGAATAGTTGAAGATATATTGAAAAGATTTCAACTGAATTTTGAAAAACGTATTGTGGCCACCACCAGCGAGAAAGCCCCAGCGAGATGATCCTATGCTTGACCCACGCAATACATCTAGCAGTTGTAGACACATTTTATAAAGAAAATCAGTCTACTGCCACATCCGCAGCTTCTTCCTCCGAAGATCCTGATGAATGAAGAACAAAGACTCTTCTGATGAAGCTGAGGATAGCAATGCCAGCTATGAAACAAATTGGCGATTACAATCTATTGATGAAATTAAAAAAAGATGAAACTCGATTTCTAATGAAATTGTTTTAAAAAAAGTCCACTGAAAAACAGTCAATTACAGAAATATGTTAAATCAGAATTTGGGAAAGAACTCAGTTTATTAATGGATGTCAAAACAAGGTGGAATTCGATTATTGTAATGGCACAAAGGTTTCTAAAGCTTATAAATTGCGTCAAGAAAGAAGTGATTGATTTAAACATGTTAGACAAATGGAATGAAAACAATCTTCTTCTTTTGCAGCCAATCGTTACTTCATTGCAGCCAGTCAAGATAGCTGTAGAAGTCTTAGATAGACAAAACTCTTTGTTACTCACAGCCGAAGCGATAATTGAAATTTTACGGAAACAAATTCAATCGGCAACGGCAAATGAAAAACTGACGGCATGGTTCTATGAAGCATTGAAAGCCCGTATAGAAGAAAGAAGATCACAACGGGTTATATGTTTGTTAAAATATTTGCACAATGGCCACCACAGCTCACAGTCCCAAAGTAAGGATTTTTTTAATTCGATTGTGAATAAAACTGCACTTATTGCTTTTGCGAAGATCTTTATTGCAGCCTCTTTGAAAATATTCCTCGTGCTCCTACGCCAGATTTGGAAATAATGGACGCCGAAGCCAGTGCCACTAGCTTCACGGACACAACGAACCCGATGAGTCATATTAAAGTCAAATGGAACAGGCAAGCAAAAAAATCAAAGTAAATGTACCCGAAGTTCCTACAAAAAATCAAGAGCGACATTAAAAAAGGAATTTCTGTTATTTGAAGCAACCGGAAAACGTACTGAAAGTTTGGAACTTCTTTATAAAGATTTATACACAATAAAACCGACATCTGTTGAAAACGAGTGTGTTCACCTTGTCCGGAGGCATTATTATAAAAATCAGAAACAGATTGTCGAACAAAGCTGATGTTAGAATTTGATTTTATGTTGAACAAAAGTTGCTTTTTACTAAAATGGCGATTTTATTGATGAATCTTGCCAAAAATGAACTCGATTCTAATTTTATTTTGAAAAGTCTCGAAGTCCCGGGACGTCCCGGGACTTTGATCCTGGGATGTCTCGTGTCGCGAGATTATGAAAATGTCGAGACTTCCCAAACCCTAAATGTAGTACATTCTAGTTTTGTAATTGTCTGAATCAAAATTTGGAATCGCACATGTATAATACGTAACTGCACTCGAACGTCTGGTATTTGAAATACTGCTTCGCTTCGTCTTAAAGCGTCGGATTTTCGGGAATTCAATTCCGTTTAAACTACTATTTTACACTTTCAAAATGTTCGCGATAGTAGACAGCAGCTTGTAACCATGTACACCATCGCGTACATAGTACTTGTAGCGACAAAGATAATCCAGAGATGCGCTCTTTAAATTGTAGTTGGCGCAAACTAGCCTTTATAAATACTTCTGTTGTACTTGCAATTAATAGGTTGACTACAGGATATTGATAATATATTTCATCGACTACTCGGTGCAAGGCATGGACCAGACAAGTTACATGGACACGTGGATCGTAAAAGCCTGTTAGCTTTACATATAATGCTGCTGTGTCTGATACAAGCAGTAAAGCATTTTCACTTTTAGCATCAATATTACATAAAGCATTTAAAACCATTTCTCAACTGTTTGAGGACAGTTGTTACTATTTATTTTTATCCTCGCACCGTCTACACACTGCAACGTTTTCAGGTAAACTAAATAGTGAATAAATACGATTTAGATCTCGTTGTGAGTGTTTACTATGCTTTCGTATGGAAGCTTAGAGAAGCCGGTTGGGAAGCTGGCCCAGAACTCACGAAAATTATACCTCATATACTCTATTCAGTTCTGATGTGAACCTGACTTGCCTGGTTAGTAGGATGCACCACTGTACACATCACCGAGCTAATAAATAAAGATATTAATTATGATAGGCAGAAACATACAACCATAATTATTAAAGAAATCAATCGTTTAAATTTAATTCGTTAAAAATCTGAACTTTACATATTTTTAAAGCAACAATTTGAGTTATGCTGCAATTTTCTCTCTACTAAAATTTATTACCAAACATGCAACGCTAGTTAGCGAGTTTAATAGTAATTCTTAATAAACGCTAAGTTTAATCTACAGGTAAGAAAAGAGAAATAGGATAAACCTCTATAAATTAGGGCAGTATAACATTCTGCTTTGCCCCAGGAGGCCAAGTTTTTCATTTCATACATCTACATAATGCTATACGGCCGTATTATAAATGGGTTTTATGAATCCTGAAATAGGAACTCTTCCATTTATGTGATAATTAACTAAAATACAAATTGAAATTAGCTGTTGACTGGAAGTTTATAAATTCTTTATGGACTGATATATTATACCCTAAATATATATAATGGTGCTATTTGTCTTATATGGCATATCTATTTTAATATATTCACGTGTACCCATGTCAAAATACGGGTTAATAAAACGTAGGTATACCTTTAAAACGGATCAAATGAATTGCCAGATAGAATTTATTCGGCCTTGTTTTTCGAAGTTAATTAATGTTGTCTTCTAAATTAACTATATAATTATTTAAAGTAAGCTTTGAGTTTAGAATTTGAATTAATTTACTATTGCTTGAAAGGAATTTATTCAGTTGTAATTGGGTTCCTTTTGGAAAACGTATTTTGATGGAGAAAATTATACTCTAATGAAAATTAGGAACGATTTAAACGATATTCATTAAACAAAATGCCTTAAAATATTTATAATTATTAAAATAATATTATTTATGGTCCATTAGTTCATTCCAAAATAATATAGAATAAGTTAAAGGAGATTGTACAAAGTAAAACATAGATAAGTATGATGATCATGGGATTCACTTTTGAGAGTACTTTTGTAGATGTACAACACAAATTCAGATATATTAAAAACATACTCTTTTCCAACGAATTGACTTTCGTATAAATTACATTGTCAACAGACAAAATTGTAGGTACTGGACACAGCATAATCTACAGTAGATGATGGATGTACACAGCATTCCTAATATATATATGGTGTGGTATTGTGGGTCTTTACTATTATGAAAACTTTCTGGGTTGTAAAATTATTTACAATTTCTTCAGGAGGGGCTAATTCTGCCATAGAAATCTAGTTTCCAAACGAAGAAGATCTTGATATCTCTTATAACGATATTAATTTTCAACAAATTACTCCATATTACACGACAAATGCTTGGAAATTACTTAAAGAGACCTTTCCCTTAACGGGTGGATACTGTGGATATGAGTAAGAAGGTTATCAAATGGCCAGCTAGATCATCAGATCTGACTCTATTGAACTATTTACGAACTAATTGAAAATGAAAGTTTACGTAAGTTGACCTGTAGATTTAGAACAGGGCGTGGCAATATTGTCTGTAGCGCTGTAAACACGGGGTCTTCAAAAATGAGTGACTGGCTTTTATGCTCTGTTACTTTACATTCCCTGGGTAGAGAATTCCACGTAGGTAGCTTTTTTGTAGAGAATTCTATAAGCTTTATTTTTTATATGAAACATAATTCCGCCATCGCTAATGGTTAGCGAGATATAAGCAAAAACTGAAACCGAGTACCATTTTTCCAAGATAACGGCTTGAGCGTAATAGATTGAGTTCAAGACTTTTAGTATGTTTAATATATGTCTAAATGAACACCCTTGCTAAGATTCAAAAAAATTAACGTAGACATTTGTTCCTATTTGACTGGGTTATATTAATTTTGTACTGAAGAGGAATAAAATTAAATATTTTCCATTAACCATCATACAGTCGACAGTTGTAAGAATGACACTTTCAATTTAGCAATAATAGTTTTTTAAGCACTTAAATATCTATGACATGAGATGAATGTTCTTTTTACCTGTGTCCTCATATATATTTCTAAAGAATTTTTAAATTTATAGACCTTCTATTTTCCGCATCATTAAACTTGTATCTTATATCTGGTTTATAAAAAAGAGTGAATCAAAATTTCTTGGAATAAGTAATATATCAACACCAAACTAGGCGGCAAATTGATTTGCCCTACACTTCTCATTACAGTTGAACCGTTTTTTACCTATTTATAAAATTTTAATTTAGTCGTTTTGCGTGATCATATTTTTTAAAACACTATACAAAAATATAATTTACAGTGTGTTCCAAATTGTTTTTAATCAGGTAGTTTGGCCCATTTCTGAACAAATGAAACGAAATGGATTGCACATTCTTTACTTTACGTTTTTTCTTTCAACTGGCGCTACTTCCTTAACAATGAAGGCTTTTTGATGCGGTAAAAACTTTTTGGAACAAAAGTTAACGTAAAATTACATTTTAGAGAGAAATAGTCCCAGCCTCCTCATTTTTTCTCTACTAGGGACACCAATTGATTTCAATGGAAAATATTTGGCAATGACTTGAAAAGAATGCTATGTTTTATGCTTTTCTGTGATGTGACATATGGCATGAGTTTGCATTGTTTTGACAATTATATAAAGGTTTTTATAAAACAAGTGCAAATGTCTCCTGTAGGAAAAAAAACAAAGAAGCTGGGACTATTTTTACTTCCTCACCCCTCAAACTGAGGAAGTTATGTATTCATGAAAAAAAATTTTTAAATTTTTATTGCATTTCTGGATGAATCTCGACGAATTATGACGATACACAAAATTTTAGACGAAAAAACTTTTAGAGTAGACTATGCATTACAATATATTACAAGTTATTAGTAAATCACAAAAATTATCACACTATATAGGTTAATACTCACTACATTACAAGGGCTAGTGCATTCGAATAAATATATCGACAACTATACGGTAGGGTTAGATTTTACTATCTTACAACTATTAGTAAAGATAACAATAAAGATAATTAATTAAGCAAAGGAAATGTGTTAGTAAATACTATATTACACGAGAACTATAAATTCAGTCATTCACTAAATAAAAAGGTTATCAACATTGAGCAAGCCGAAGTCATGCTTTAAAAAATATAAATATTTTTAGTTGTTGTAAGAAGATATCATCTGTGAAGAGAAACTAAAAAAGTGAAGTAGAGAATGCCATTAAACTGTGGTTAAGAACTGCAGCTGATAAAGCAGAAGAACGAGAAATTCGATAGCAAAAAAAATCACAAGAAAAAGCTGTAGATATATTGTAGAACATGAGTGGATTTAGTCAGGTTGCTATAAGAGGAACATTGTTTTTATTTATAAGTTTAAATATTTGTTTTGTTTATATAAGTTTTAAGTATACTGTACGTTGTTATAAGTATAAATATGCGGTTATGTTTTGATAATAAACGTTATAATCATGTAATTTCTTTAAATCGATTCAAGCTCTTGCTAGTTCTTAAAATGCATTTTCTTTCATTATCTTATTGTTAAGACTTCTTGAACTTCTGTCCCACACTGGATACGACCCTAATAGGGAAGCTAGAGTATCATCTAGATTCATATTAATTCTTAAATAACTGAGATAAATAATAAACGTTTGAGGTTAAGGCATTTCAAACATTCCAAATAGACACATGTACTCAAACAGTTGCAATTGCGCAGAAAATTCGAAATCTGATTGGATGGTGTACAAAAAATAGTGCGGAAAACTTGGACCTTGCAAACTTCTACAGTAAGTCATTTTGTTAACATTCAATGTAAAAGCTCGCATTCAAATGAATGCAACAAATGTTCACACTACAGATGCAACCGCACTAATTTTACCGTTAATCTCTATGTAAATGAACCTTAAGAGTTATTATTGTTAATTCGAAATATTTAAAAAACTTAAATATTATTCGTGCTTCAACAAAAGTGCCCCTTCTCCATATGTATGTGCTTTTAATGAATTCTTAATTTCCTATCTTTAAAACTACAGGTAACCTAGCAGGTAAAAATGTAAAACGATATATCTAGCTATACATTTCACCACTAATTATTACTCCATTGATTAATGGCTACATGGCAACCGTTGCTTTTAAAATATATAAATTGTAAATTAAGTAAATGTTAATTTCTCTTCCCCAATATTTAATAATAAACTTGTGGTTTGCGTCGCGTGTGCAGGTGTTTGCGAGACGATGCGTGCGTTCGCTTGCGTGCTTTCGTTTATTATAACAATATCACCGAAAATTGATTCCGAATTACGTAAATAATTCCCTCCGGCCGCAGAATGATTTTATTCTGTTATATTTTCATGCTTTCTGTTTACCAAACACGCACAATTTGGTATACACTGCACCATTTTATCCATTTAATTGTATGTCGTGCGACTATATACCTATTATCCACATTCTAAATATAAAAATAGAGGAACTTTATGTGGGAAACTAATTACCGTTCATTTGGTGATTACTTTTGTCAAAAAATAACCTTTAACGTGGTAAATCACTGGAACCTATTTTTATGTCAGCCAATTTACTAACTCCTGTAAATGTAAAAGTTAATTTTAGAATTTATATATAATTAACAATGTTAAATATTCACTTTATGCCCAGATACAAAGGAAGTAAACAGGACTTGGCAAAGACGCGAGAAATAAATTCCATAATTTTGCTGAATTATTTTCTATCCTTTTTATTTTCATATTCATGGATTATGTAATATATTTCGCTATTTAGTGGTCAAATAGGATAATTATATATGTAGACTAACAAATAAATAAAAAATAAACTTATTATTTCTTCAATAAAAAACAGAAAAACTTAATTTCCTATTTTTATTACTAGAGGACTTCCAGCAGAGAAGATTCTCTGCCTAACTCGTCGAACTACACGTACATCACATACCCATCAAATAAAACAATGATGAAAAACAAAATAAAACCCACCCGTACAATAAAATTAAAATAGGAAATTTATATTAGCTTTTAACCTTGAAAAAAGTCCGAAAACTCGGACGAAACGTAGGACAAATTGTTCATGTACTTGGCTGGAAGTCCTCTAGTAATAAAAATAGGAAATTAAGTTTTTCTGTTTTTTATTGAAGAAATAATTTCTACCTTAACAGCCAACAACTTGTGTAAAATATCATCTAAAATAAACTTATGTTTGATTTTCGTAATTTAATTAACTCATGACAATTGTTTCGTCACACAGTGGCTTCATCAGATGGTGAGTACAAGACTAAATTCTTTATTACAAAGTGATGGTATATATAAGTATCAACTAACTAATCTAGGGTAATAAAATGGAACAGTAATAAAATAAGGTACAAAATAATTTAGAAAATATTTAACAGTGGTGAACAGTTTAAATCTAGTTGATCATTTAAAATAATATTACTGTTTTTTAATTTATTGAGTTCTCATGTCTCTAATAGATATTACGATACATAATACTTCAACACATCCTGTAAAACATAAACATGCTGCCTATATTAGTACGATAAACAGATTAATCAAATTTCCTTTAACTGAAGATAATTACAACAACGAATTAAATTTTATTAAACAAATAGCATTGAATAATGGTTTTAAAGAAACTTTGAGTAACAATTTACTTAAAAAGAAAAATTATAATATAGCAATAGTCAGTTTATCCAAAATCAGAAATCAGTGAATTAAGTGATTTAAGATATAAAACCCTTACTTATATAGGCCAACCTACCGAAAAAAATATCAGTTGAACTTAAGAAAAAACATAATATTAAAATAGCATTTAAAACTAATAACACTTTAGGAAAATGTATTAAGAACAATAAAGATAAAACTAAAAATGAACAAAAAAAGTGGTGTCTATAAGCTTACATGTGGTACAGACCCTAAAGTATACATCGGACAAACCGAACATAAATGAGGTTTTAATAACAATAAATTAGATTCGACGTATGCCAACCATTTGTTAGAGGACAATCATTCTTTTAATAATAATTTTGATATTTTACACACTGAAAATAAAGGATTAAAATTGTCACTATTAGAGACATTAGAAATCAATAAATTAAAAAACAGTAATATTATTTTAAATGACCAACTAGATTTAAACTGTTCATCACTGTTAAATATTTTCTAAATTATTTTGTACCTTATTTTATTACTGTTCCATTTTATTACCCTAGATTAGTTAGTTGATACTTATACATACCCTCACTTTGTAATAAAGAATTTAGTCTTGTACTCGTCATCTGATGAAGCCACTGTGTGGCGAAACAATTGTCATAAGTTAATTAAATTGTGAAAATCAAATAAGTTTATTTGTAAAATGGATTTTCATCAAATAAAGGTCGAATCAATCAACTATAGAGACTAACAGTTAATAATTGTTTTTCTTCCCTTTTTCAATATTAACATTTTTATATTTACGTAATTATTTATTTAGATAATCCAACACTTATAATGGACCAATTACTGGATGAAAACATTAATCAAAACTATCTAGCATTTCTTGCAGACAATTGTAAATTTAACACATAAAATATACAGGGAAGAATCTTAAAATGTTTATCCCAGCTGATGTGGTACATGGAATAACAATTGGTCGGTTATTTTGGGACTATTCACTGTAAATCTATTTAACAGAACTTTTCGGAGATATCCAATTCTAATTTCTATTCCAATTTAAATCTTTACTGCCTATTAGTGTATAAATCTACTAAGAAGCTAAATATATTTCATTTATTTCATTACTAAAATAAACAAATAATACAAAGAAAGTTTAACTCAATTTTTATATACAAATAAATATCCATACAAAAAATGAATCTCCAGAGCGACAATTCCCGCCCAGAGGTGCGGACAGGTCGTCCTGGCAGCCAGTGTTGTGGCTCTGTACTTGTTTACTAGCTTCTTTCCGATTTTGTTGCTGCTGGCACTTTTCTATTGAACAAAATACAGTGCATTTTAGTTAATTATCTCGGTACATTTTTAAAAATTGAATAAACCTGTTTTATGGAATTTAAAAAAATTATAATTTATGTGAATTTGGTTGTTGGAGTGGAAAAGACGTGTCCCTGCATTATGAGGAGTTAAGGGAATAGTTTAGGGTGCTAGGTTATTATTGTGCGTTGGGTTTTTAAAGTAAGGTGTTCGTGTCCGTCATTATGCGTTTATTGTTAGTTTTAGTTGACTTCGTAGTATAGCAGGTTCTTGTGTATCAGTTTATGTATGAGATTGTAATTATTGTGATGTCCGCGTATGGCTGTTACATGTCTTGTTAGGTTGAAAGCGTGGATATTGGATGTTAGGAATTATTGGAAGAGTTATATTATATGGTCGCGTATTAGTGGCATGTTTGTGTTTCTGTGTGTCGTATATTCTTATGTATCTGTTAGCATTGGTCACGAGTCTCAGTAATTTGTTCTGCGTCACCTGGATGCGGTTATATTGTGTGTCTGACATGCGGCTCCAGGCAACGCAATCGTATGTCATTATGGGTCTCAGTATTGTTATGTATAGTAATAGTTTGTTGTCAGTGTTTAGTTTGAAGCATCTGTTAAGGAGGGAATCGAGTTTGTGTAAGTTCATGTATGTTTTGTTTATTGTTTTCGTAGTGTGTGTTTTAAGGGAAAAGCGTTGGTCTAATGGCAGTCCTAGGTATTTAACTGGTTTGTTCTTTGTAAAAATTTTCTTGTTTATTGTGTGGAGTGAATGTCTTGATTTTCGTATTTTTTTTTGTAAATGTAATGGTCTGTGTCTTTGTCTCGTTTATTGTTATTTTCCATTTGTTGCAGTATTTTGTAAATAGGTCGAGGTGGTATCGTACTTTTGTCGTCGCAGTATGGACGTAAAAAGATTGTGTGTAAATGTCGTGTCGTTAGCGTACATTATGGTCTAGATCAGGGAGTGGGTGGGGAGGTCGGCAATGTAAAGGTTGTATAACGTAGGCGAAAGTGCCCTGCGGTACATCGACCCGTATATCGTAGGTATCTGATGTTGTGTTGTTTATTTTTACTTTAAATTGTCTATTTGATAAATAGGAGGATATTTTGGACTAAGATGGGAGAGGGAATTTTCGATGCCCTAAATTTGGTTTGGATATTACAATGTACTGTATGGACTCGTCTCTCTTTACCCAACATAAATTCCCAAGGGGGGGGGGTTAATTCCGTGACTTGAGAGGCGGTTAGGAAAACATTTTTTTTAAAAACCTCTCGATGCTGCCAACTTGATTGGTGAAACGCGCTTCGAGTATATATATCGGAAACTTCAATGCGATCGTATTTTAAGTTTTAATATTTGTACTCTATATTGTAATAATATATGGTCAGTGGTATTGGTATTAAAACATATTTAACATGTTCATAAATCTATAATAAAACAATAAAACATTACCCTAACATAGACTGTCTAGTTAACTCTCAGCCATTATTTAAAAACATGCATCCTCTATTATAATTCATTATATCCGTTATTTTAGGATGTCGGATTTTATCACCATATACAATAATTAAAATATAATTAATGACAATTTTAAAATTTACATTATGTTCATTTCAAATCGAACAAAATTGCATTGTCATGCATTAATCCTCCCTTGCTTGGATT